>JAIQCU010000863.1:0-68783 GCA_022114935.1 Leptestheria dahalacensis
TTAACCCCTATTGGAAGAGCCAAGCGAGAGCACTTTGTAGCACGTCTACACTTGACGACTGTTGGAATAGGAATCAGGTAATACTGTTGTAATTGCAGTGACCTGGCGGTAAGGTCGTATTTGCCTACCGGCGTTTTGTACACAAGCCGTGTGGCTGGGTCGTGATTGTGGTTTGCAGTATCGTGAGGGTGAGATTTGTTCACCGGGACCGGTAATCTGGTCTGAAGGGAAGAAACTGAGGAGATTACACGTCAGCTTCCGATCAAATGACGTTCAACAAGCAGGGATCAGTGTTTCACGCATGTTATGTCGTCAGAAATGTCATGCTGTACGAAACTGATATATGCTACATTAAAGGCGTAGAAAGGTGTCATCCAGCAATGAGCACTAACAAACACAAGTGTTCCACTATATCCTCGAAGCAGACTACGAAACTCTTATGGGAAGGCTTGTGACCGAAGGTGCTGGGAAAGGTCAGTGGTATCATACCCTAGACTATTCTCCGACGTCGAACTCTGTCGTGAACGTAAGATAACCTGAAACCCGCATAACTGAAGAAAATAGGAAGTATGTGATCATCAGGACCTTTCCGTCACATGCCGTGCATTCATCCAATAGGGTTGGCATATGTATTCCCGACACAGAGTTGCCGTATAATAAGTCGACTAGCCAAGTATTATTAGGTAGAGATACTGCGCTGTACCACAATATGGGAAGCGAATATGTAACCCTCGCTCTAGAGGTTGCGAGTCGTAATTTAAAATTTAGTTTTTAATGCGAGGGGCCGGACGTCATATATTAAACAGGGGCATTCTGGGTTAGCCTTTTCCGGCACTCAAATGAGCGCCTTAATTGTTTTCACGCAGTATTCAGTACATCATATCATGTAATCGGTAACTTTCGGTATCATGCTGCACTTGGAAATGTTTTATGCTAGATATCCTGTTCCATGCATGCAGTCTGTAACGGTGAGAGGTATTGTATGAGACAACTATTTTTATTGGTTGCCCCCCCCCCACATGTGCCGTTCAGATAACTCAAACTTTGAATACAAATTGTGCCTAACCGGCTGAAAAAACGTCAATTGTCATATATATTCGAAATCAGCGATTTTTTTTCTCTATCGGTTTCAAATTTTTAATTAAATCATTTACTTGCCCATTAAGTGCTTGAACAGTGCCCAGTGCCTTAAAGTGGGTCAAGGTCGAGTTCTGGCGTTCCTGGAAGGAAAGTTAATTGCAACACTTTACTGCAGCATAGTGGACAAGCAGACTTTGAAGTAACTTTACTCGACTTTGGCTGGGAGTTTTTGAAAAGTTCAAAGTGCTTTTTGAAGATTTCAAGTGGCTTTTCAAAAATTTCAAACTAGGTTTCAAAGTTTTTGAATTTTGATGTGAAAACGTTTGAAAGTTCTAGCAGTCGGAAAGAAGTGGCATCATGTTTCGTTGTGGACGGGGAAAGAGGTCTTTTCCACTGAGCGCCTTTAGTGATTGCACAGTTTTCATCTAATACTTAAGCCCTGTCGGGAACGGCCCCCCATAGATGTCAATGTCTCGAGACTCTTCTAACTTGTCAAAAGGTCGAGATCCTTTTAATCTGAAGCGCCCTTTGCCATATACAAGAACCCTTTCATCAGTTAAGAGGAACAGGGGTTTTTGATAAAAGCGGCTCTTCTTGACTAATTACGCCAATGAAATAAACATCCAAGTACTCGGCGGTGCATCAAAGCAAGTCGTGTTCAACGTTAAAACACTAAAACAGGAATTAGAAACAAACCGAGACTGTGTCTACATACGAAGACGAACAGAGCAGAATAAACTAAAATAGACGGCAAAAGCTAGTTGAAGCCGACCTAAGAGAACAGGAGCCCCGCCCTTTATTTTTATACGTCGCTGAAGAAACACAGCACAGCCAATCAGAAGTTATCGTACTGGCCAAAACATAACGTCGAATCCAGCTGTTAACCAATCAAACAATGACATTCACTTCATCCTTAAGAAATCCGAAGACGTAAATCGCAAAGCCAAGTTCACTGAAGCCGACCTAGGAGAACCAAAGCCCCTCCCCCTGACTCCTATTGGTCCCCATGCTAGCAGCTCGTTGGCGGATCTACATGCTGTGTAACCAATCAGTAAAGGCGAATCACTTAAGTGGGCGGGGTTTCCATATTTCTCTTAGCTTGGCTTCAACCAATCCGATTTTATGTAATGTTATCATGCAGAAGTTTATGGTAGTTAATAAGATAGTTAAAACTGGTTAAGGCTGCGTTTCAAGGGCAAGGATCGTAGGGATTCTCGAGTCGGTTCTTTCTGGGCGAGACGGGGATGCACTGCGCGGTACCGTCGATGACGGCGCACATCTTGCATTTGGTGCACTCCAGATCTTCGCATGGATCTTTGGCTCCTGTTTAGCAATTACAGTTAGTCTTCAACTTGTATAAATGCTCATATCATCTAAACTCAGTTACTTGTTCTATTATCACTACATTGAAAGTGCTGGTAACCAATTAACATAAACACTTCGAATTGATAACATTATTATCGCAATTGAGTATTAAGACTTGATTAGTTTTCGCACTATTTTAACCTGCTGTAGTTTAGTAATTTGATTCAATACTCCTTTAAGGTACACTAAATATATACTTAAAAAAGTATCTTATTTTAGTAGTAAAAAACTAAAATGAATAGCGATTAAATTATATTGATATTTGTCGTACTTATGATTCGGTTGTTAGGAACGCAGATGGGACGCGGTTGAGGGCACGGAGGTTCCAGGCAATAAACGGGTCCCACTTGGCAGTGTTCGCCCTTGCGACAAGCGAACTTGAAACACGGGTTCCCGTTACCTGGCTTGATTTGATCTAATTAAAGTAGGTTGAATTCACATCAAAGTTCTTTTCATTTATTTCTTAACAGCAACAAATTCATATATAAAATTTGACTTTCGTCATTTTTAAGTTACGATAAAATAACTGAATATTACTTTTGTATATAATATTATTAATTATGTTATCATCATTAAAAAAGATGATATATTGTTTAATTAAAATTATTTTGTAAATAAAGTTCGGTACTCACCCGATTTCTTGCCGCCGCCTGTAAAGTACAACATCAAAAATTAAATTAACTTGATCACGCCAAATTCACTTAAATTTTACCCTGAATTCATTAAACCCTGCCCAAAAAACATGAAATAAAAATTTCAGAAATCGAACTATCACATTAAATCAGTCTGGATCTTTTACAGACTGACAGACAGACTATCAGATAGGTAGACAGTTAGATACATGGATAGATAGGTATATAGATAAATAGACATATATATAGAGAGAGATGGTTAGAAAGATACGTAGATAGACAAATACAGTTATATAAATAGATAAACAGGTAGTTCGATAGATAAATAGATTGACAGACAGATAACTAGACAGATACAAGAGTGAATTAATGATTGATCACCTTTCCGTTTACGAGTTTCGGGATCTGCGCATAAAGCCAGTCCCAGCAGGAGGAACAAAACCGCGAGACACTTCAGCTTGGACATTTCTCGCCTAACTAACCAGCAAAACGCTGAGACTGGCGCAATACTATGCCAGAGACCCTTAAAAAGAGGGGCGTATCCATTTCCCATTTTATTTTTAATTAAAAAATAATAATAAATTATTCGGCGCCGACAACTTCAAAACAAAATAAATAACCTAAAAATTTTTAATTTCTATCATTATTTGTATTTAATTTTATAAGTTCTCTTTTTTTCCAGTCAACTGTAAAAAAATATATATAAAGAGCCACGTCCATTAGAAAAAATTGGGAAATAAAAATAAATTGCATTTGAATTATCTCTTGTTATAAGGCTTGCAGTCGACTTCTGGGGTAACTCGTGTGCCCATTGGCCATGCTGTTGCTATGGAAACCGGCCAAGTTGATGGGCAGCACGGTTTTCTTCTTTTTCATCTGATTGGCGTCGTATTTGGCCTTGTTGTAGTAGATGACGCCGGTGACGGCCAGCGCCATACCGAAGACGTTGGTCGGCGTCACGGGGTTCCGCAACATCAGCAGCGACACCGTGATGACTGCGATGCGTTTCGACGCATTGGCCACGGCATACGTCAACGGAGATACTGCAATAGCCATCCGTTCAATTGAAATGTATTATAATTATAATTATAATTTATTTTTTTACTTATTAATTAACAATAATACAGTAATTGAATTGATCTTATCAAGTTGATATTTAAATATGGCTGCGAAACATACCCAAATGCAAAATGCTAAAAGCGACCATATTCTGCAGCCAATTCAACAAGCCGTCCAGGAATAGATAGATGAATATTAACTCCGGTTGCTCTTTGGATATCTGCACAGAAAAAAAAATTCATTTATTAATTTTATTTCAATTACGTAAGATTTAAATAAGTCTTGCTAATTTGGATTCAAATGTCAACCTAAAAATTCAGTTTTACGGTGCTTCAAAGTCAGTCAAAGTTTCGTGATTTCGAAATTTATCTCAACTTTTTAAGTTTTCTTTTAAAAATATGTTGACAGCTACACTAATACAAAATAAACAGAAAACACTGTTAGGATTGTACTTACTAAGTTAGGATGCTGGATAATTCGTCGCAGATCAAACACAGCCCAGATGGGCAAGAACATGATCAAGGCCAGCTGTCCGAGGATCTGTAGCAGCCTCAAGTGATGCACTCCGGTATCACGAAGAACCTTTTTGCTAAAAATGTTCTGCAAGCTAAAACCGCAGGTAGCCAATAAAGCGCTCAGCATGCCCAGCATGTCGAATGACAGC
This sequence comes from Leptestheria dahalacensis, assembly GCA_022114935.1. NCBI lineage: Eukaryota > Metazoa > Arthropoda > Branchiopoda > Diplostraca > Leptestheriidae > Leptestheria > Leptestheria dahalacensis. The sequence goes on from JAIQCU010000863.1 coordinate 4,801, forward strand.
TCCGTGACGGTGGCGATTCCGATCCCGACGATGATGGGTACCAGCGACGTGTAAATCTGAAAAACAGATGTGACCTCTGAAATTCTTGATGATTCAGATTTATGAAAAGGCACTTACCTGACATGTCTGCTTTTCACCCAGTAGTAGTCGAGACAATGTTACAGTAAACAGCGGCATCGAAGCCTTGACTGTGTGAGCGAAGGAGACAGGAACCTTCCATATGCTGATGTGCGAGAAGACTGACGACAGGAACTTTCCGAACGCCAGCGGGACCACTAGTTTCCAGTAGTAGTCTTTAGAGATTTCTGTGCTGAAACCGCCTCGGATTCCCATCAGTCTGAACGCGGGGATCGAGTACAGCGTGATGGATAGAAGCTGGACCATCGTAACCGTCATCGGAAACGGGAAATCTGTTAAGATGTACTTTCCGATAACATTGTTGGTTGACGATATAGTGTACCTGGAGAAGAAAATTAATTAGTTTTTGAATTATCTTGTAAAATCTTGTTTACATACCAGAAAAAACACAAAACTAGGACGCGAACCACCTCTCGGATTTGACGACGGTCTGTCATTTTTTTTTTAATTTGATGTAACTAAAAATGTCTCATAAATTACACTTCAATCGCTTACTTTTTAACCCTAACAGTTTTTAATTACAATGACTACTAGTAATGGAAAGAAAAAGGTGCGATGAGTCTGCATCTGTCAGGCATAGTGGAAATGAAGATAAATAAGATTTTTTGGTTTGCTGCTGCAGGGATATCGAGTTTCTGTTTGACGGCTAACGATACACGTCTACTTTTCCATGGAGGGGGTTGCTAAACAGTAGTTTAGAAAGTCCCGTACATTCCGTTACTAGTTATTTATTTTTGAATTGTTTAAAATTACTGCATTATAATTTATATCAAGGAATCTTAATCTCATGATTTCACAATAATTTGAATACATGTTTTAAGTATTTATTTAATTTGAACTTGAAATAGATTAAGGCGTTCATTATCGATTACTGAAGTTGATCGATTAAACTGATTACGATCCGCTGTCACCGCTGCTGGCCCACGTATTTGTTAAATATTTATTTGCAATTATACATATATAGGAGCACTGATTAACGTATTACATTTTAACCATTTTTAATAATCCCTTAGCTTTATTATTTTATCAATGGAGTTTGGTATTAAAATTTGAAAAACTTTGTTTATAGCGCTAGGTTAATCTCTGTTTACAGTGGAAGCACTATACATCGTTTCTTTAGTCCAACCCGAATCCTGTGTTATTGCCACGGCTCAAGATCGTTTTAGCAATAAATTTATGTCCAACACTTCAGCATGAATCTGCCTTTAGTAGTGCGTCAATATATAGAGTAGAGGTCCCAGTTGAGATAAGGAGAAGCATTTTTGTACTCGAAATAGTAGACTGGAAAAATTACTTAAATGAAGGTAAACAAAACATAATCTCCCAATTTCTTATTAACAAGTGTAAGTTACGGTTACGGTTTCATTGTTGGGTACAACTTTTTGATAACAGAAAATGCCGTCAAAATCGTCTCGCTCTCTTGCGAGCTCGGGATCGTTGTCTTCTAGCATCACGGGCAGCTTGGCGAGCAGTCTCGCCGGTACCCTGGCGGGCAGTATTCCGGGGACGACGTTGTCATCGACGTCCGACCTGGCCAGTTTCTTCGAGTGTCCTGTCTGTTTCGAGTACGTCTTACCGCCCATTCTTCAGTGCCACAGCGGACACTTGGCATGTTCGACGTGCCGACCGAAACTCACCTGCTGCCCGACATGCCGAGGGCCTTTGGGTATCCCAAACATTGTCACCGTTTCAGTATTTAGCAAGAAGAAATTAACGTAGTTTTCTGTACAGGTAACATTAGAAATTTGGCCATGGAGAAGGTTGCAAATACGGTTCTCTTTCCCTGTAAATACTCGAGTACTGGGTGCGCCGTCACCATGTTGCATACTGATAAGCCGGATCACGAAGAAACCTGCGAGTTCCGACCCTATTCATGCCCGTGCCCCGGAGCTTCGTGCAAATGGCAGGGCTCTCTCGACAGTGTTATGCCGCATTTAATGTCACAGCATAGATCGATTACTACCTTATCAGGTATATAATTGCATCATTTTTGTATGGTTGCTTATGGCATTGCGTGAAACTTGTATAGGAGAGGATATAGTCTTTCTCGCTACGGACATCAACCTCCCCGGCGCGGTAGATTGGGTCATGATGCAGTCGTGCTTCGGTCATCATTTCATGCTAGTTTTGGAGAAACAAGAGAAATACGACGGTCTTCAGCAGTTTTTCGCCATCGTCCAGCTGATTGGAACCAGGAAGCAGGCGGAGAGTTTTGCCTACCGTCTGGAGCTCAGCAGCACGACCAATAGGAGGAGACTTACGTGGGAAGCCACTCCCCGATCCATTCACGAAGGAGTGTCTTCAGCCATTCTCAACTCTGATTGCCTCGTTTTTGATTCCTCCATTGCACAGCTGTTTGCCGAGAATGGTAACCTTGGTATCAATGTCACCATCTCTATGGGCTAACTTCACCTTCGAGATCTGATTCCTTGTGTAATGTGTACAGTCCAGTGCTATATGAATGTTTTGAATGAAAGTGATTTGTTTGATAGATTGTAATGCGTTTGTGAATGAATCTTGAATACACTAACGAGCTGTAGGTAACTCATGGCCATGTAACAAAGATACATTTATGAATATGATGGCGATTAACACGAAACGTTTTAAAGCTTAGATCATCTCTACTTCACGGTTAGGGTTGCCGTCCGCAGCCCGCAACTGCTCGCTTCTGGAGTCGCTTCCAGCCAGTTGGTTGTAGAGGCGTCCCGCTCCATCAGCAGCACGTTCAATCCCGTTGCCTGTCGGAGGGTTTGAGAGTTTGCATAGTATACTTATGAAGTCTAATATGTGCTAGGTTACCAATTGAGGTTCCAACATTACGAACAACCCCCGCGATGTTGCTCGCTGAAAACGTGTTGGGGTCCACACCGAAGTTCAGGACGCTGGTCGGGGGAAGAGTCTTGCATCCTGTTTGTTCGATGATACTGAAATCATGCGGGTCAACACCAAAGCTTTCCAATTTTGCTCGAACCTAAACAATCATGTAGCTACAATGTGCTATGCGCTCAGCAAAAGCGGTATAGTTGAACTCGTTATACCTTGTTGATATACATCTGATCCAACGTTGGTCTTCTGGAAAGGATCGAAGCGGAACGACGATGTCCGAACAGAATTTTCTGGCAAGAGTAAACAGCTCCATAGTTGTCGTAGTCGGTAGCGAAAACAACGTAATCAGCTTTACCGCCAATGCCTGTTGGACAAAAAAACGACCGTTTTAGCAGACATTGTAAAACCATATATATACCCCATCCAATTTTCAAGATTTGAATTTCGCGGGCCAATGGCCATAATTGTTATCAAATTCTACCGAAATGCTATGTTCAGGGCCGAATCAAATTGACTTTTATGAACACGGTAAACGAACAGGGAGAAGTCACGTGATTCTCTCGCCATGTTGTGTGTGGCAGCTGGCATTACATTTGCATTAACTCCAATTTATGAACTGAACTTTCTATTAGTGTACTATTAACTGTAATAATTGTGTAACTGTGATAACCTATAACCACATTCCTAGATGCAACTCGAGTTTATCGCGTATAAAGCTCTAAGGTGAATGTAAGCATCACATTGCCACACAATATGGCGGGCGATCGGTCACGTGACTTCTTAAACCGCAGTTAATAGGGATAGTCTACGTAATGAACGACTTACTCATTGGGAAGCGCACACGCATGAAACCAGGCTTCCGGCTGTCTGGGACATCCAGTTTTCCGGTGTACGTGTAGTTGTTATCAAACCCGACGGTATCGAGAACAACATGGTCACGTGACTGCTTGATGGTCAGCGAACCGTCGGTGGCGTTCTTGATGAAGTCGTACGTCCAGCACGTGGAAGCAGTCGAGAACTTTTGGACAACGTACCAGCGTCCCAGAAACTATAAAGAATCAAAATATCTCATAATCGACTATCTAATTATTGAATTTGAATTATGTTTAACGGTATATTTCAGCTAATTGACCAAAACTACCTATCCCTATACCAATGTTTTCAATTGATTTCTAGTTCTGTATTCAAATTATATCTATATAGTTTTATATTTGAATTTGAAATATATCTAGTTGAATATTGAAATTGTACCTAATTTTGTATCTAAAGTAGATATAATTATGTAACGAAATGTTCGTATAAGATTACCTTATCCATGTTGAAGTCTTCAACTGGCTCAACACGAGGACAGCTTCCCAGGTAGAAACTATGGCAGTGGACGGTGCTGGCTACTATTAAACCTAAAAGGCAAAGTTGAAAGAGTTTGTCCATTTTGCCCTTTGGTTTGATTGGCGGGGAAAGATGTGAGATGGAGGGTCTTGAAGTTGAACCAGTGAGCGACAAACTGACACTGAAACCGTCATGGCCAGCTTGTTTTATAGAGGCTCTCGTGCGGTGTGGGATGTGTGTGCAGTGTGTGCGACTTCCGCTTTTATCCACAATAGAGGGAATTTCGATTGGTGATACACTTTATGTACGATCACGCTCCAAATGGCCAACAACATCGTAAAGTACGATAATTAGATATGATTCGAGTGAAATTAACTTAATATTCCCGAGTAATTAGTATTATTAAGGGAATGTTATAAAGCGTAATATAAACGAGAATATTGGAATAGGATTGCGTGATCGCCGTCTCGAGCTCCCGCCCTGTAAAAGGAAGTGGTTGTCAACGGTGGGATGAGTCATGCTGAGCGAAAACAAACAATAATGAATATTCTGTGACGTTTAGTGGGGATGATTCGTGGAAACAACATGGGTTTTGTGCAACTGATGACTCAATTAGTGTTTACGTTCCCGAAACAAAGAAAATACATCTTATACAGGACTACGATAGATAGATAGATAGATAGATAGGTAGATAGATAGATAGATAGATATATAGACAGATAGATAGATAAATAGATAGAAAGATAGACAGATAGATAGATAGATAGATAGATAGATAGATAGATAGATAGATAGATAGATAGATATAGACAGATGGATAGACAGACAGACAGACAGATAGATAGATAGATAGATAGAAAGATAGATAGATAGATAGATAGATAGATAGATGGATGGATAGATAGATAGACAGATAGACAGATAGATAGTGCAACATTGTATATACGATGACCAGTGTTGTGAAGGGCTATTGAACAAGTTCAAAATAATTGTAATAAACCATTCTTAATATATTAATATTAGTTTATTATATTGGAAAGAAAGAGAATATGCTACAAAGCAAATGACAATAAGCAATATCCTTCTCTAGTATTAACAAGAGTTATGTTTCATAAACTCTTGATGTGGTAATCCATTAATAAGGAACTTCCTTCTTAACCTTAAAACAGGCACAACAGCGAAAGATTATACGATGAATATACTTTGCTTGAAACAGGGGTTTTAACATTAATATCTGTTGACAACATCATGTTTAACTGTTGAGTCAAGGGTTGGCTGTTTATTCGAACTTGCGCAAGGAAAAAGAAACGCGACTCCCACTTCAAAAGTTGTTTACTGCATCTCGTGTTTCTTCTTTAATCAGAAGAAGGTCAACGACCTCTCAACCCAGAATGTGTCAACTGACCTTTGACCTCTCGCAAGAGAAGTCTAGAACCAAATCAAACGTGACTCAGTTTTAGCTCTTGCTAATGCTAATCACTGCAACATTACAATGAAATGTTAGAAAACCTAACAAATTCTGTTTAACTCAGCTGCGTATACAGCAAGACAAAGCAATCGGCTTGTTGCGTCCAGAATTTTCAGTTTATCAAGGTCGTTTCAGTATACTTATTCGTGCTTGCACGAAATACCACAGTGAGTCATGGAAGAGACCACGCGGGACCTTGAATGTTATACCAAGCAAAACGTTCACTTACAAATAAATTACTATCTCCTTCAGATGACTTTATTAAGAGTTCAACATTTAACCCAACATCCAACAACTTATCAACTACAGTGTCGACTATACCTTCTAGTCGACAAGTAGACCTGCTCACTTTACGTATAGTCCCATTATCTTTTAAATCCGACTTGGATATAGACGAGGTATTGATCGTAAAATAGATAGGTCGGAAACAGGCAAGTTGGGTAGATGGATAGATACGAGGGATGAGTAGATAGGCAGATTGATATAAGACAGGTAAATAGCTGGATGATGACATGGATAAGGTGAGACAAGGACCGAGTTAGAGACAGATAGTAGGTAGCGTAGGTAGGTAGATAGATAGACAACTAGGTAGGTCAATTGATTTGACGTCAAGTATAGCAGTTTATTGAGTTCATCAACTAGACAAATTAAAAATTGATCATTTGAAAAGTCGAAACTTCTTGATTTACACCTGAATTAACCGAATCTTTATGCCCTGCGGGCACAAACCGAGTCGAAACAACAAACCTACAGCCCCGCAGGCGCAACAGTCAAACCCGAAATGATCAGTTGATCAACAACTTTGTACAGAACTGGGATATAATCAATTCAATTTATCTTTAGTCTGATGTTTCTTGATCGAATCCAGTGGTCCATTCTCGGTAAAAGCGGTGGGATGCTTGTACGATCCCCCGACCCTATCCCAGAGGGTGAAATACTGGCCGTAGTTGAAGTCGAAGAACAAGTGATGGTCAGTGTGATGAGCTGAGCCATTGATGACCGGCTGCAGAAATTTAGGAACTCGGTAACAGCCATCGTGGATAGATACGGTCCACATGTTGACGAAGATGTAGAGTCCCAAGTAGACGACCTTGTGCAGAGGGAACAGGAATGGATAGATGTGGTAGGGAAGACTCTGCATGAAGCCGTCCACCGGATGGAATGCGTGGCTCGCAAATGGGGTCGGGATCTTCCACAGGTGGTGCAACTTGTGGAAACGCTATATACGAGACGCATAATTGATGAATTGTAATGAGTTAACTTAATTGATTAGCTTATTATTCATTTGAATGTAATTTGTTCATTTTTTTATTAACTGGTGATAGGTTTGTGCAGCTACTGGTTTACGATATTTAAAAATTTCTAATTAGCTTCCTCATGTAATTGTAATGATATTCATATTTTGATTAATTGTTGTTTTATTACTTAAAAAGTTATTTCATAGTTGAAAGTTATTCGCATTGAATGATTATTGTTTAGTGTGGCATAATTAGTATCTTTTTCATGTCAGAGCTTTAATTATCGATGTAGTCTTCTATCAAAAGTATTCTACTGCAATTAATGATACTGTATTAATGATACTTAAATTTTATTAACACTCCAGAAGCTGTGCCTTGGCTATACTGGCTTTTACCCCCCCCCCCCCGTAGCCGAGATCCCCAGGGGGCGGCTCTTGGAAGAAGAAGAAAAACAATTGACGGTCATGACGCGCATTGTTGACAGTTTGACACGCGCGATTCTCTCAGTTTTATGTATCAGAACATTGTGCGTTATTTTTCTCTTGCTAGGCATTTTATAACTACGATATCATATGCTATTTGTTCTCGTTAAGTATGGTGCGGTCATGTTTACTGTGTCGCAGACACTGCGAAGGGAACCTACGGCTGTTCCAGTAATAAGTTCTTAATTGTAATTTAACGAATTTGTAATTCAAAAACTAAGATTGTCATATTGTGTTATTGTTTGCATTGCAGGTTCCCTGTGAACAACCCACGCAAACTTAACATCTGGCTCAGCCGGCTCGGTATATCCGCAAGCTCCTCGGTCACATCACGGACAAAAATCTGTTCAGATAACTTTGAAGAAAAAGATATCACCAGATCCGATCAACGGACCATCTTGGCTCGAGATGCTGTTCCGACGGTGGCGTGCGTTCCACACTCGGGTAATACGTCTTACTTTGCAATTGTCAGACTAACTGTAAACAGAACTGTGTTGCAGGTACAACTTTGTCCGGCAACCTGTCAAGCATCAGTACAACAGCAGAAGTCGAAACAGTGACGGTAACAATGCCTGCTGCAGACCCGCTACGTGACGTCCACCCTGCTATCCTACAAGTTGAAAACTGTGATGAACCTTTCTTGTTAGAGAGTGTTCCTGCTGAAACTGAAGTGTTGTCACGCGAGAGAACGGCCCCGGTTTGGACGGGAGAATCATCGTTCTTCATCGGTCCCGACAACGGTAACATTTCAGGTTTGGAAAACGATTTCTGTACAGTATTCCAGTGTTAATGTCACCTTTGCGACCTATTGTATTTGATGCTTTCCCGTTATCTACATACAATTTTTCTTAAATTAGGCGATCTTCAAACACCCGCTAAAATACAGCGTAGTCTGCAGATGCGGGACAAAGGAATTCAGACTGACCCTTTCCTGTACATTTTACCACACTGCAGTCTCTCAATCTGTGGACTTGGAATGGCAGATGCTGGAACTCGAACCGATGATACCGGGATAGCTGCCGTTCCCGACGGGTCAGCAGCGCTTATTTGTTCACCCCAAACCAGAGCGGTCTGCGACAGCCCATTGGTAATTAATACCTCATACCTCTTTACTCTTCAGTATAAGGCTTATGCATTACGATATCAGTCACGTGACCCTTCCATACGACTCAATCCTTGGTGTGCAGAACGTCGTCTGCTTGAATTCTGCCCTAAGCCAACATGGTATATCAAACGGTAGAGAGCTCCCTACCATATCACTAACACTGTAGCAGAGGAACTCGTGCAAGCCAAGCTTGTAAATGCATAGACCCTATAGACGCTCTTTGAAATAATGAAGAGATAATGTCGTATTTTACGTAGTCTACTGAGGAGAGGACTATCTGCACTCCACGAGACCGACAGCGGCTCTATCCCGTTCACTGCCGGCCAGAAGAGACCGATACGCCGAGAACCTTGCGCAGTAAGCTGCACGTCTTGTATGCTGCTTACGAGCGAGCAAAGCGGATTAGCAGAATTCATCGTCAGCGAGCTCACACGCGGAAAAAGAAACTGCGACAGTTGAAAGATGTGTTAAGGTCGTTGAAGCAGAACTAAGAAGCCGATACCTATTTCCTTAAACGTTGTGCCATTAAAATATAATGCAATCATATAATCTCTCGCTCAAATATGTGAATTTTTAAATTGTACTCTCAAGTTCGGAAGATATTAAGGTTTGGAATATGCCCTACATAAAGCCAGCCGGCTATATGCAATACATTTTGCATTGTATGTAAATGTTTAAAGAAGGTAATTTATTTTTATATTGAACTAGTGATCTGGCTAGCTATCTATATGATTGTCTATCTCTATCTATCTATTTACTTACATATCTAACCATCTATCTGTCTATCTGTGTCTTACTATGTATCTGTTTCTGTCCGTCAACCTGTCTATCTGTCTAACTGTCTAACTATCTGCATGTCCATCTGTGTCTATTTATCTCTGTCCGTTAATCTCTCTATCTATCTACTTACATATCGATATATCTCTCTCTTTGTCTGTCTATCTGTATCTAACTACCTATCTATCTGTCCACTTACATATCGATATGTCTATCTCTTTTCTATCTGTATACCTGTGTCTAACTACCTATCTATTTTTGTCCGTCAAATCTGTATGTCTCTTCTTGTCGATATGCCTGTCGTTCCATCTACCCACCAACCAATCCGACATTTCCTTTTAAGTTAACTTAAATATTCTTTTGAACGTCTCACTTCTATCATTATTGAAGCTTAGGTAATTACGATGTCATCATAACATTATTATACTGACATCTTTAATTCATCTGTTTAATGTTTAATAGTATGTAGTTATTTTCATTGATAACGATTTGCTTCATTCGATTCAAAAACGAATTTTAATCAAGTATTATCAGATTTAAAATCTCTTCATGTTGAAATATCTGTACTGTATATTATATATTAATTAAAGTTAAATTAACTATTATATTACCTTGTAAAAGAGTCTATGATGTAGGAATCGATGTATCCAGTAGATCAGCATGTCGGTGAAGAATAAAAACGACAACATGCTGCTTACGACGCCAATCCAACCTGCACCACGAAAACTGAATCAACTTGATTCATAGTTAAATTTAACCTTCTCTTTTATTTTATGTCAACCGGACCATCAAAATATTTCAATTAGGAGTGCAAATAACCAACATCCTGGAATATCAATACAATTTACCATTATCAATCAACAAACGTAAGTAACTGTTATAAATACAAACGGATAAATAATGAATATACGAATAAGCCACTAATTACCCATCGTTGTATTCTCAATATCATCGTAGAGCTGGCTGTAACCGCGAACCTCCACCAGGAAAATCGCCGCGGTGGGTAAACTAATCAACGGCATGGATTTGAAAGCCGTCACCATTTCCCGCTTGACTTGATTCTTCAGAAACTGCGGATGCTTCTCCAGATCGTGATCGAAAACCAGGTAATACGTCGCCGTGCCCAGCGTTAAATACAACACTGCAGCGCCTAGATTAATAATTAACAACAAACTGACGAACTGACGAAGAGGATCCTCCGGTCGCCATTGATCCGGATAGACGTACGGCGTCAGAATGTAACTGTCGGCGTAGTTCAACACTAAATCCATTTCCCTTTCCAATATTTAATTACCGCAATTAAAGAGAATGATTAAACAAGGTATTTGAAACCGAATTAAGACCGCTGAGGGTCAAATACGGACTGAAAGGGAAGAGCGCGATTCTCCTTTTGAAATCTAGCTGAAACCGGTTTTTTCGGGTTTGTTTTTCCTGATCAAGAGTAATGAGTTGACCACGAGGAGGAGAGGATAACACAAACAGATTTAGTGACAATCACGTGATTTCCACGTGATTGTTTTGAACTCTGACCAATGAATTTATCATATTCAACACCTAGATTAGTAAATTGGATAACCTAATTTTAATATTAATTGAATTAGAATTAGTTTAGCCATTGAACTAACGTACTCTGCTTTAGATCCTTCAATTGCATCAAGATAATTTGTTTAAAAATAAAGAAATGTGCGAAGTTTCATAAAAAGCGGTTAATTCAATGCTTGATATCTGACAGTTTAAAAAATTTAAATAAACTGATTGGTAAACATGGCAGCCATTCAATTAATTTTTAATTACATACAAATTAAACAAAAACAACAAAGATTAATTGTCTATTTGTATATACCTTAAAATCTCATAGCTAAATTATTTCGAATTACGATTAAAAAGTTAATTAATTCTTAATTCAAAAGCAAAGTACGATTATCTTGAAATCAATTAGTTTCCTTTATGACATTTCCTTGTATCAAAGTCCCAGTTATCAATTCAAAACAGTCCGAAATCCATCTTGTTATCAACTTAGATTTCCCCAGACAACAGAGATTTTAAACACGATGTATATCTTCCTACTGAAACCTTTAAATTAATACGATTTACTCATCTTAAATGAATAATAGAGGATAACGACAGACGCTGGATAAAACTATCGAAGACGTTCTATTTCTCAACATTTCCTTCGACTTGTTCAACGCTTTCATTGACTTTCTTATCCAATTTAAAGCTGTGGGGAACCCAGGCTTCTATTTTGGTCTTGGTTGTGCTGTACGGCATGAAGGCTTTGGGCGATCCTGAGGGATTCTCGCGGTGCTCGATCATCCAGGGATACTTTACGGGCGGATTCTGAGCAAAACAATGTAGTTCATTAGTTATTAACCACAGAGTTTGCTAAATTATCTATCTATCTATCTATCTATCTATCTGTCTATGTGTCGATGCATCTGTCCATCTATCTATCCATCCATCCATCCATCTATCTATCTATCTATCTATCTAATCCATCTATCTATCTATCCATCTAACTGGTCTATCTTATCTATCTGTCTGTCTATCTATCTACCTATCTAACTATCCAACTATCCATCTATCCATCTATCTATCCACCTATCCATCTATCTATCCATCTAACTGTCTATATTATCTATCTATCTATCCATCCATCCATCTATGTGTCTATATCTTTCCACACAACTAAATTGATACTGCATTAATACACGATTGCTATAAGCTCATATTCATAATATGTTAATAGACAGAGACTCCTCTTAACCTTACAAAATACACGGGATTAACATCAGATTGAAAAACTGAACCTGCGACAAGTTAACCTAGGTTAGGATTAAACTTAAAATTAACCTGACAAATTTTAACACTAAATCTTCTAGCACAATTCAAATAAATTTCTACGACACCGACAAACTTGAAGAATCGAGTAAAAACTAGCAAGAACTAAATTCTAATAAAAACCTTTTAACATAGATTTCATTTAACTAAATATTTTCTTCATAACTGTTTTTTTTAACTTTAACTGACTAGATCATAACTGACCTCAAGTTAACCCTAAGTTGATTTAACCATTAATTACAATAAAGACTCGCCGAACCTCTATGAGATTAACAAAATGGATCCAAAATTCACAAGGCCTGACACACCAAACAACATGCGACCCGAAACTTGCTTCTTTATTAACCAAAGTTAGTTAATTAAAGTATCTTTACGATTGTTGGGGGCAGGTCAGTCATATAGTGAAGCCAACCGTGCCACTCGCAAGGGATCTGCGAGGCATCGTAGTCCAAAAAGATGTCATCGTTGTAAATCACCCAGCGATTGCGACCGAAGAAGTAGCGATTGTTTTCATAGTACTTGTTGCCGTACTGGTCCTGACCGACGAAATCGCCGTACTTGAGGTCGTCCGTTCGAAACAGCTGATACATTGAACCTAAAATAATTAATTAAACCAGTCGCTCCCCTTCAGTTAATTTAATGACGCAATTTTAATTATCGAGATAGAGTGATTGTGATGTTAATTTCACTAACAAGTCAATTACGTTTTATACTTTAAATGTACTAACTTTTTTTCATAAAGTTATCCCATTAACTGTTAGTTGCCTAATGATTATAGCTAGAATTCAGTACACTTATCAATAAGGCTATTTCAAAAATTCACCTGAAAATATATCTCTAGGAAATGGATTAAACCATAGTGATCTCGTATTTCCACTGGACATTGTCGAGGAATTAGACAATACAAAATTACCTCTAATTCCACCATTAGATTTAATGCAGTCCCCCAAAGCCTTGAATTTCAGAAACGGGTCGGTAACAAAACGCACGAGCTTCGCCATGGCTGTAGTTCAAGTGAATTATTTTGCACAGGAGAAACGGCACACGTTGTATCAACGTAGGATGACAAATATTTCCCCCGTTTGAATTTCAACGTTGATAAACACCAAACGTTAAATAAAACGGAATTAGAGCTTGAAATAGGACTGACAATAATTGTTTTAATTAAAGGAATAATCAAAAAAGTTTAAAAATTACAAACTTAATTACATAACTTGCGAAACAGAAATGTAAAAATAACACTAATCCAGTTACAAATCATGCACCACTGCTCAAATGAACAGCAAATAATAAACGAATTAACTGATCGTTTTTTTCCACAAACTGTAGTAACCGGTAATCAAACCACAAGCAGATAGAATAATTCCATAATAAGGTAAATTCTTTATTAGATATATATATTTAGGAAAGATTAGCCTTGGTCCGCAAGGTTTCCACGCGCTTCTGCAGAGCGGCAGGATCGTTATAGAACAGAGTCCACAGGGATCGCTCCACAGCGGTCAGCGGATCGTTTTTCACAGCGCCCTGTTTGGCTTTAAAGTCCTTCAGGATGGGTTTCAGCTGGTTTTGCAATTCCTCGCAGGCGGCGTCAATCTTTTCCACGCGTTCCGCAACGGGAACCGACTGGGTGAGTTTCTGCGTGACCGACTTGAGCTGCTCCCCGAAAGCCAGGTGCTGCAGCGATGTGACCGACTTCTCCCTGCAAACGAAAAAATTGGCCAAGAACTTCATGAATTCAATTCTGGGGGGTCAAATGTGATAGAAAGGATATCTATGGTAAAAACTATTCTAAAATTACGAGGTTATCCGTATAATCTTACGTCATTTCCAAAACTTATCTATTTTTCGTATTTATTTCTTAATAATATTGTATACATTACTGGCATATCGCATTTGTTAAAATCTGCTAATTATGTCAGAAATTATCGAAACTATCCTAACAATTGTCTCAATCTGACGCGGTCCTTGTCCTCGAGCTGCTGCAGAGTCTTGGCGTTTTGCTGTATTTTGCTTTTAAATGAATGCGCCACTTTGGGAAGGTCGCTGTAACCGATCAGCGATGGAGAAAACTGGTCGCCGCCCTGGTCGGTGAGGATCGTGTATAAACAGCGGGAGAAGACATCGCTGGTGGATATGGTCTGTCGTCCGTGGAAGAGCCGCTCCTTCTCGGATACATCTTCCACCTTGGCCTAAATAAAACATAGACGTATTATCTCATTCCAAAAAAAATCAAGATTCCGCAAGTCGAGATCGAATCAGACCAATTTGATGTATAATGTGATGTTTGCTAAGGATATGTAAACGTATGTAGCTAGTACATCGATATACAGATAGATAGATAAAAAGATAGACAGACAGACAGATAGAATAGATAGATAGTTAAACAAAAGAGAATAGCAATTTTCCGTATCATTTCAAAATACACCTGTCTAACTATCTATCTACGTATCTGTCGGTCCATATCTAGACATCTATCGTTCTGTCTATCTAGCTATCTACCTATCAATGTATCCATCAGTTATTTAACAATATTTGGAGCATTTTCACATAATTAGTGAAACGTCAACTGTAAATGATGGTACAGAGTAGCGTATCTTATCGTAGTATTGTAACTTGCATCTATACTTTACCCATAATTATTATAATTTTTATAATTGCTCTGTTAGTTTTATACTTAGGTATATTGAGAAATAGAAAACTTGCAAATTAATTTTGATTTTAATTTCAATTAAGAGACTTGAACATAAAGTGTCATATAAATCAACCTTGAATTGCTTAAGGTTCTTAGCATAGGCGTCCACATCTTCGGTGACGGTTTGCAAAGACGACAGCGCGTTGTCTAGCTGCTGGGTTTCCATGGTCAAGGCTAGCAGGGCAAACTGCTCCCGGGCCCACTGTTTGGCCAGCAGCTCGACCATGCGTTCCTGTTTCTTCAGCAGCCGCTGCTGGCGAACCAGCTTCCAGCGACAGTCGCCCAGCAGCACGGACGAGCAGCGTAATAGAGACACGCGGTCGACAAGTGCTGCTACTTGATCCTGAAGGTGAAGGTATTCCTTGTGGTAGATCTCGCTCTTCTGATGGACTTCCTCGCGAACCAGTCTAGAAACCAATTGCAATTTAAAATATCTATTTTTTCAATTTATTAATTGCGTTACGCATTATAAACAATGGGCTAATCAACTGCTGTGAAAGTAATTAGCAGAAACTGAAAATGCTTTAGTTTAATCCGAGTTTTTACAGAAATAACTGGCCCATTTGTTAAGTTAACCCGAATAATATGTTTACCTTGATCTTGTGTACGAGTTTTACAGTTAATTCAAATGATTATTAATATAATAAAAATTATAATTAATATGCACATTTTTAATTTACATATTTCTATATATATAAACACATGTTATATTAAAGCACTTAATCGATATATTAATTCAGTAATATTATATCAATTATGCGTATCAGCAATATTTGACTGTTTATTAAATTATACCAAATCGCCATAAGCAACTTTATAACACACGTTAACTTAAAATTTAGAAAATTAATAGTTAAATTATTGGTTGTATCGCATTACTTAATTACATTATATCGATAGTTTATTTATATAAAGCTAAATAATATTACGAGATCTGCGTCTCTGAACCGGGATAGCTCCCCTCGTTGATTTCGCTGAATATCTTTCGGAGTTCCTTGAGTGTCGCTCTCTTAACCGCAACTTCCAGCTCGGACGATACGCGGTTCTCCTCAGCTATCGGCAATCTATGATTAAATAATTATTATGTCGTTAACAACATGTTTATATACGTTTTCATCACATATAAAAAAAACAAATGAAAAGCAGATCTTACATCTTCTGCAAGCGAACAAGCTCGGAATTCTGCCTTCGATGAGCCGCTACGTCGTTGCTAGTACCGTTCAGTTCCGCGGGCGTCGTACAGCCCTCGTTCTACAAAGTTAACTAATTGTACAATTGCGGTTTCAATAGGGAATTAATGATTGGAACCTCAGTGAAATTGGCCAAGGAGAACTGTTTTAGGTGGTCAGTGTACTGTTCCTCATTCTTAAGGAACTGGTCCCAAGAAGGCAAGTCACACAACAGGCTCGACTGGCCCAGCTCGGTGGTTAACCGCCCTGAAGTTGTCGTGATCTGCAGACGGAAAGTGGTTAGATACAGCTTGCAATTGCACATCCTCTTTCGTCTTCAAAGTACTTTACTATTATCATTATTACTTTAAATTAATTGGTTAATTTTAATTAATTATTTAGGCGACTGCAATTTTAATATTAACTTAGTTATTTTAAATTAATTGTAAGGTTACATGCTAGGCACTTTTGCCAGTAATGATGAGCCGGGGTTTGTTTCGTTGGTTTAAGTATCTAGAAACTCCTGTGGTTAATAATGGTGTTCAAAACACCCGAATTTGTGAATTACGAGATCCATCGTGTCGCCCAGAAGAGAATCCAGTAGCCCTAGTTCACTCTCCATTTTGTCCTTTTGAGTCAGGATTTTCTCATGTACATCCTCCAGCCGGGCGTGTCTTTCCGTGTTTCCGAGACGCTGAATGCTGTAATTGAAAAAACGCAGGTCAGTATGAGTATTTATATTGTAAACTTTGTTAGAACCTTAGCGTGTCCCGGGATTTTGCTAGCTGCGATTTCTGCTCTTTCAACTGGTCCCGGTGTCTCTCTAGCAGTGTTATTTCACGTTCCAGGTCCTCGTCACTCGGATCGTCCTGCTTTGACAGACGTAGCAGCGCCTCATCGAGGTGCTCGCCTTCGAGAATGGTTACTTGTTTGTCGATTAAAGCCTGAAAACTTTTGTCGAAATAGCCTTAGTGAATGGTCAGGAAAGGGACGACTAAATATTAACAATAATATACTCATCAAGTTCTTGCGGTGAGATTAGATTCTCTTTGCCGACAGATTGACAGAACCAGTCGAGAAAGCGGGATGCGTGTTCGTCGACATCGAAAAGCCAGTCGAACGAATCGCTGTTGAAATTGGATATTTTTGGATAGGATATTTCACGGAATTTGTCGTATAAGTTGTTTCCCCCCGTCTCCATCTTTACTGTGTGTGTTGCTTTTGTCGAAGTTTTGCTCGTTGTTGTTGTAGCTGTTGTAGTATGGCAGCAGAATTTGAAACGAACCAATCAGCTGATGTCTCGAAAATGCGGCGTTGCCATTTCCATTCATTTATTATTAATATCATTATACTTAAATTTACTGTTATTACATTACAATAGAATTGTATTGTATAGTTATTCTTGATGTTATAAATTTTAATTGTCAAAAATTTGCCGGAGACATTGATTCCTAGACAAGAATTTCAGAGGCAAAATTAACGATATTAATATAGATAATTTCTTAACTTTTCATTATATTCTTTTAATTCTGGTACAAAAGGTCCAGTTATGAATAACAGAAAATCAGTTGCAATACCAAAATTGTTTATGTTTCAACCCTTTTATATCGTATCGAAAATCTATAGTATATATACTAGGAGATCATACAATAGAGGTTGTAATACGAATTTATTGTATACTGTTATGAGATACAATTTATTGTGATACCTTCAAAATTATTATGATAATTTTCAACCTGGGATCAGGTCGTTGTTCCTAAGTTTTAAAGGAAACATGGAACACAGTGCCTTCTGGAACAGATAGACACAATAGCCAGATAAATTCTTTTGTATTCGTTTATAGCTTTTTTCCACTGGCGGTTTTCTTTTCACTGGGACATATCAACTGAACATCATAACAAACTCTCTTCAGCACAACTCACTCGGAAACACAATACTGCAGTTGGCGTTTGCGGAAACCGCGGTAGCAGCGGCATCTGCGAAGCTAGTCAATCCATAATCCAAACCGAAACGGACGAGCGAACTCAAAACAGCAGGGAAACTGTCATTTCCAAACAAAGAGATCATCAAATGTAACTAACAAACTAAGCCTTTTATGACAATTACAACAAACTGACTCAACTTTAGTATAAGTTGTACACCCTTGTTTGTAGATGTTAATTGATATCATCAATATTTAGTCACCAGACATATCGGAAACCAGTTGATTAATTGACAGAATAAAGCTATAATAATTATTTTATTATTTATATTTTTATTAATAAGTATAATAGTATATTCCTAAATTAAGACATGTATAGAATGACTAATGCTGCGTTTTAATCTTTGGTTGCCACAGTTTAATGAATTACCTCACGATTGCAGATAGCCATGTAAGCGAGCTACTAACAGGTAGTTTCTCCATGCGGATGTCTTGCAGTCTGGAGCAAAGTAGTTTCTGGGCGCAGATCGAGTCGTTAGAAAGGATGTGCAGAGTTTCCGATAACTGGGCGTCCAAGAGAATCGTGCTATTCTGAAGTTTTCCTGTGGTTTAATATTAACCAATATTTATACGGTTTACCGTTTATCGTTTTTATGTTAAGACAACTGCGAAACGCGCCTTTTTAAAGGGATTACAGATGCAGTGTTTCGAATGAAGGGAAATAGATAATAATAACGGATATCATAGTAAATATTATAAAGAAAAGTAACTTAATATTCTATGTAATGATAGAAATAGTAAAAAAATAATTGATTACAAAAAGAATATAAAGGTAATCGTATCGATGTCGACGATTTAATTCGGCACGACTTTGGCTCAAGTCCATAGTCGAGTCAACGGCCTTGGTCGAGTTGATGATACGCGAGCCAAAGTCGAATTAAGTCGAGTCAATTCGACACGCAAGTTGATAGGTCGAATCATTTAACGTGAAAGACCAATCTAAGTTGAGTCGACTCAAAAGTCGACTCCGAGTCGATTCACTTGATGTCACTGAAGTCAAGTAGTCAACAAGTAATCCATTGATCCTTCTATAAACACACAGCTTTACATCTATCGAAGATAAAGTACCTCATATCGTGTTCTTGGACTTCACCAATTGCCTTTTACAAGATTGATTCTTACCTTGGGGGTAGCTCTGAAGCCAGTTCTTGATTTCGTTTTCCTCTTCATCGAAAGTGGGAAGCTTGGCGAACAGAGACTTGTCAACGTAATTCTTATTGACTTCCCTCTTCCTACGGCCAATCGTCCCGTTGTAATTTGTAATCAAGTAGACGAGTAGGAAGGCTACCCCGACGATAGCGGCTAGAGGTACAAGATCGTTGCTACCCTCGCTGAAACCGCCTCCTCCGTACCCACCTCCGTAACCTCCTCCGTAACCTCCTCCGTAGCCCCCGCAGCAGCCCACCCTGTTGTAGCCATCCTGCCCATCTTGGGTTCACGTTAACAAGAGGATAGTTTAAACAATTAGTAGATAGATGAATATCATCACAGTATCTGTACAAGTATCTCGTGACGTAACATGAGGTCATGACCTTGAAAATTAACTATCTCACACTATTCTAACTATCTTAAAGATCTAACTATTCGTAAAATAACCTCCTAGACCTTATAATCTATCGCCATTGCTCATCTGCATAGAGACTGTTTACGGCCATATATAACCGCATCCAATAGCAATATTCATTCTAAGAAGCATTTCAGGGCAATTAAAGTAACAGTCAGTACTGCTCAACATGTGGTTCAGCGGTTCAGCACTGATTAAGACTATTCAACCTAAGACTACCTATGACGTCATCAACCTTCGAACTTCCACTAGCAGTATTCTAACCGTAAGGTGCACTTTTAAGTAAGCTGTGTTCAACAAACGATTCAGCATATGGTTCAACATGTCATTGTGATTGCTGCTTACCGTAGGAAGAAGCAGGGTACTGACTTTCGCTGCTGTAGCTTCCGTAACGCGAGTTGTAGCCGGTTTTCGAATAAGGTCCGTACTTCGTGCTCGTCCCGCCGTACCCTGCTGGCCTGTTACCATAGTAACTGCCAAGGTAATAGCGCGCTTTAGCTGTCTCTGGAAAACAAACAAGCTAAGATATAACATGTGGTTAATGGTACTTCAACTCATTTGATAAATCTTATGATGGGTATTAATCTATAAGCACGTCGGTCAAGGTTGCGAGTTTTACAACTGATAAGGCTTATGCATTATGACGTCACGTCACGTGACTCTAATCGGTGAAAAGCTGAAAGTCTCAAACCTGCAGGTAAACGAGTGTAATTTTCTTTCATTAATTAACAATTAATGTACATTAGTTTTAGTTAAGCTTTAGAGAATCTTTAACTCAGAATAACAACTTAAGTTCAGCGATAATCTGGACGGCTATCTTAACCACTATCACAACTATTCTAACCTTAGGATAAACTATGAACAATTCAAAACTACTAATAATACCCGAGGTGTTACATATTTGAATACTAACTTAACCACTTAAAGTGTAATGGTATTAGTTACATGTTACATTGTCAGTTTTGTTGTGTAGTATCGCGTTATATTTTTACCTGTCGTGTTCATCTTCAGAATAGGGCAAGGGCAAAGAATGCCTATATATATCTTGACGAAATACAGACCAGCTAGCACAAGCTCAGCAAACACCCATAACCAAATGCGTAACCAATACTAAATGCTGAGCAAGAACCATACCATCGGTGCTTTATATAACCTCATACGCGGGTCTTTTGATTCTATTTTCTTCGATTACAGCATTGTTCGTATCGGAGAATGGGTACATCGGACAATGACGCCCGTGAAAGAGAATGATTACGCGGAAGAAGTTACACGATTATTTAACTTTTTTCTACATGTCCTAAACACACAATCAAGTTTAAACGTAGCTTTTAATTAACTTATTAGATTTTTTTACGGTTTGCGATAAGTCGTTCCGTCAGCGTTTCAGAAAACTGAATCTTCTCTTCACTTAACCATTATAAGCTTCCCATTGTTCAAATAACTTACGCTTTCTTTGATTTGATTTGTATATACCATTCGACTTTATAGTTAATTTCAACCGACTGATAGCAAGTGAGGTTTGTATAGCAATGGTTATTTAACATGTCTTAATGCCGTTAAAGCATGGACAAACTTAATACGCAACTTAATAAACTATAAGTGTTTCAAGATTGGCGGTAACCTGCTCTGTCTGCATTTTCAGACAACTGAATGTCGTTTCAACTTGACAGATAAAAAATATGATTTTTTAATATTTTAATTTACATATGTAATTGGATTTTTAGCTATATCGTATAATTTGATAGATAGCAACAACTGACTAATAGCTACAAGTTTCAAAGAAGAACAGGAATGAGGAAACCGTGGGATATTGATGCCTTAACAATAGGGTATCACACACCGCAAGTCCGCTTGGGACAAACTTCGTTAAGAATGATTCTTTTCTTCTTCAATTTAAGCGGAGAATAGTACTTTTGTGTAAATATGGATATTTTACGTAAAGCGGTATCCGTATGTCGCGCTTAAGTTTATGTGCGGCTTTTTAAAATGGCGTAATCCGCGTTGGCTTATTGTGTCCCAAACAATGAGTTTTGGAAATACTCGTAAAGTATCAAAACGCATCGAATGCAGCATAAAAAATAATGCGGAAATTGAATAATAGACCAAAACTTACATTGTTGCCATGTTGCCCTTTTGGAATCTTTAAAAACGATAGTATATTTGCAGTTTTACTTGTTTCAAGTTACGTGCACTATTATAAGACTTGATTTGATCGGTGAATTTTTATTTCACGTGTGAAGCAAGTGTAATTATAGCAGTGGCATGAAGATGACATGAATAGCATCGTGTTGTTCTTGATGTTATGATTTGACCACGACTCTGAACTCTGAGACTGCTCTCTCTGCCAGGACCTGCATTTGAGATGACCAGCGCGAGTGTTCCTCGTTCGTACGGTCATCGCAGACCTTGTGAATCATTGATTCCTGGTCTCAGATGCAGTTTTTCAGTTTTTTGAATGTGTTCACTTTATTTTCATTTACTTCTTTTCTCTTTTTTCTTTTTTGTTGTTTTTTCTTCTGTTTTCTTTCTTTATTAATTTTTGTTTTTTCCGAGTGTGTAGATTCAAAATCTACTATTGCATGAAGTTTACTCAGCACGGAAACTAAATATCATGAATTGAGTAAAGAATATACGTTGCTTTAATGAAAAGGCAATTTTCAAATTCTGCAACGCTAAATAACAGCCGGTTTACCAATGAGTTTGCTGTTTCCCACTAGGTGACGTTTTTTTTTAAAGCAAGATAGGTCCCTAGTATGGCATTGAACACACTAGTGATTAACACTTTGGGAGGAAGAATCAATAGTGCAATGCGTACCACTATTGTAACATTTGATTAATTCGAGAAATATACCAAAGCGAGTTGCGTGCCTTTAGTGGTGGAGCTTTAGGTGATGATTCAATATTATTGCATATCATAAATATGGTTCGTTGAATTTTTATTAATATAATAAGGTAGTTTTCTTTAAAGTTAACATAAAAATTACGATGGTTATAACCGCTAAAATCAAATCTAGTGGAAACACTACAGAGCGGGTTTCACATCACACACTGTTTTGTTTTGGTCCGTACTTACCTACACCACGGTATATGGTATATATACCGTGCCTACACTCTCGTTTTCTGGCGGATATTCTACGTTAATCCATATTTATTCATATTGCCTTACACAAATATTGAAAATTGCATAGGTGAATTGGCAGTCGGCAGTTATTGCAGTTGTTGCGGATCCTTTATTTCAATCTGATCAAGCCCGGGGGTTGTTTACAGAACGAATTTTATTCCGAAAAACATGTGGATTTTAACACGTCAAATCGATGGTTAGTAAGCTTTTATACATACACATACATATTTCTAGAATAGAAATGATACAAAATTTTAAAATAATATACAACAACATGAGGCAGTTGAGTTGAACTGACATGGGGCTGGTCGGCTTGTTAAGAACAAGATAGATTCCTGACGTATGTTGTTTATGTTTGCAGGTAAAGTTTTACGGCTGCTATGCAACAAGGAATATACGATAGGCCGAGGACGGGACTGCGACATAGCGACGGGGACGGACCCAAGCGTCAGTCGCAAACATATGATCATCTCCTGTCCCTATGACGCTGCATTAATCGTAAGTATTTCCTCCTTTTTCACATAAATATATGTAACTCCTTCATTGTTCGACTTACTTTTTCAGACTGATCTAGACACTGTCCCCGAACTGAAAATAAAGGATCTGGGCTCTGCGTACGGCACGTCAGTCAACTCGGGTCCAAAACTGCTGCGGGACACTTGGACCGCTGTAAAGGATGGAGACGAATTCACCATCGGCGAGAAGAATAGTTGGAATGTTAAATGGGAGGATGTCTGCGTCACGTGTTCGTCGTTGGTTTCTCCGGATGCCAAGAAACTGCGGAACTGCCTGCAGAGCCTCGGCGGCAAGATACTTTCTACGTGGTGCGGGAGTTCGACGCATTTGGTTGTTTCCAAAATCGTCTTTACACAAAAAGTAATATATGTAAAATATTAGTAAGAACATTTTCGTAAAAAAACTTCATGTGATATTGAAATAATATTGTAATTTATAATGACGTTTTAAACTGAAAATAGATTCAGGAAGCGTTAATCAGCGCGAAGCCCATCGTCAGCGTCTCGTACTTCGAGAAGTGGATCGAAGCACTTCGGCGTCACCCGTCGAGTGACGTTTCCGAGCTGAACACCGAAGACCATCTACCACCAGTTCAAGATCCTAGCATCGCTTTTAACCGATCGGTTTTCCTGCCAAATGAAGAAAGGAAAAGAATCTTTGCAGGGAAAGTTTTCCTATTTCCTACCCGGTTAATGAAGGACACGCACGCGTCGACCATTGTTCTAGGGGGCGGCGCAAGCTACCTAGTCGACGAGTACAAACCGAACAAGTTGGAAACGGAAAGCACTGTACTGATAGATTGGCCTAAAAAGGCGGGGCATCCTACAGATTTTTATTTGGCTTTATTAGGTAATATTTGAGGTGATTGATTTTTTGTGATGATATACTTTAACAATACCTTAACTCAATTATCTCTTATGTACATCAACTTACATTTACTTATAAGCGTAGGGTAAAGAAAGAGAGAGACATAGAAGGATAGATAGATGGATAGGTAGATAGACGGATGAATGGATAGATAGACAGATAGATGGATAGATAGATAGATGGATAGATAGATAGATGGATAGATAGATAGATGGATATATAGATAGATGGATAGAAAATAGATGGATAGTTAGATAGATACAAAGATATATAGACAGGTAGACAGACATAGATAGATAAACGGATAATTAGATAGATAGATAGATATAGATAGGTAGCTAGATAGATATGTCAGATAGGCAGGTAGGTAGATGGTCAAATAGTTAGACAGATAGATAGCCAGTATTCTACCCGGTCTGATTGATTTATCAAAATTTGAAAAAGGAAAACAATCGGGTTTAATTATTATTAACATAAACCGAAATTAAATAAGCATATTTCATGTAGATTAACGCGGACTTGAGTACGTTAGTCCTTCTAGTCTCCACTGTAATTAAATTCGGTCTCAGTGTAATTCAAATATTACTCTTTACTTTTATAAAAACTACTGCAAGATCTTGTTTTTAATAAACTATGTTTTAACATTTAAAAAATCTATTTTTACACGTTAGCTGAAGTGAAGAACCGCGGTCAGCGCTCCATTCCAGACAAGGACATCGGTTACGCCATCGCCGAGTGCTCCACGCAGAGGTACTGCAACCCGAATCCCGTCTGCGTAAAGGACAGGGTCTTCGCGCCCCTAGTCGGAGGGACCCGGAAGGAAGAGACCTTAACCCGACAGGAAATCCTAGCGGCGGAGACTCAGCCTCTTCTGGTTGGTGTTAATGACGAGGTCATCCCGACGGGATTCTCGAAACGAATCCTGGAAGAATCGCTGGACTCGTCAACGCCGCCGGACAAGAGGCAGCGTCTCTGTCATGAAGAGACTCAAGTGACTCAGCAGGTTTTTTTTCTTAATTCTGATTCGAGTTGAATAAGAATTAATAATTTAATTATTTAATTGGGTAGGTAGTGTATGTAGAATGTGACAATTGATGTAATTGTAATTGGTTTAATTGCAATCAGGTATTAAGCGTATTTTGCTTGATTTTTGTTTGGTTAACTTAGTATGTTATTGACGTTAAACATAGTTGTTCAGGCTGAATCGGTCTAAACCTCAATTACCCACCTATCCATCAGACTGTCAATTTATCTATCTGTGTGTCTGTCGGTCGGTCTATCCATCTGTCTATCTATCCGTCTACCTACCTATCTACCTAATTATCTATCTACCTTCCTACCTGCCGACGTACTAAATTACTATTACGTCTATCTGTCTAGCCATCTACCTATCTATCTACCCATCTATCTATCTATCTACCCATCTATCTATCTATCTACCCATCTATCTATCTATCTATCTGTCTGTCTATCTATCCATCTATCTATCTATCTGTCTGTCTGTCTATATATCTATCTATCTATCTATGTGTCTGTCTATCTATCTATTTATCTATGTATCCTACCTCCTTAGTGCTTATGTACTTACTTATCTGTCTACCTATCTTTTTATCTGTTTATCTATTCATCCATCCATCTATCTATCTAACTGCCTAGGTGCCTACCTACCTTCCTACCTACCTACCTATCTGTCTATCTGCCTGCTTACCTACCTGTCTATCTGTCTAGCTATCTATCTTTATACCTGCCTACGTACTTAAATACTTCTTCATTTATCTACCTATCTCCAATCAGTCGATCCATCCATCGAAAAGACAGTTTCAGTAACGTAATCCATATCGGCTTAAATCTACTTAAGAATTAACTTCTAACCAGGACCATTCTGTGCTATTTGAGGAGTCCTCCATTTAGTCTTTAACGTAATCGTAATCTTTTTTAAATTAATTAAACATCTAGTAGTCAACTGAATTTAAATGTAATATAAGTTAGTCATTAGGTATTTAATTGATTAATTAATCAATCAATTAACCAGTCATTAGTCATGGTCTCATCAATTAGTATTTAGCTCTTAATACATATGCAACTGTTCTCATCTGATGTTATTCTAGGTCATTCCAGGCGCGCTCCCAGGAACATCGGCTGCAGAACATCCGTCGACTGAAGTGGAACAAAATGGCGGCGTAGCCGCTGTTTCTGAAAAGGTAACTTTGAAACCATCGCAGTGAAAACCGACAAGATAAACACCGAACGATAAATACCGAATGATATTTTTTTAAAAGTCCGTTTATTTGATTGAGCTGATTTCGATGGTAAAACTAATATGATTGAACACTGGAATTATTAACTTAATTTTGTAAGTCTACAACCAATTTTTCAGTTCCTTATGACGTAACTATATATGTATGTGTAACTAAATAGTAATAGCATTGATAATAATTAATCGGTCCATTAGCAAGCCGTAGTAAATTATAAGTTATTATAGTTAAATTTTTGATATTCTTGACAAAAGGTAAGGGCTGCGGTGGTCCACAGCAAGTCGCATGTCGACGTCGTGGAGGCAGCGCGCACCGAGAGCGCGGTTCCTGCCAAGCGGATGAAGCTGGAGGACGACCCCTCGCATGTTTCTGTTAGTATTGACATATTAATGACGTTTATTCATCAGTTAAAATATATTAGTATAATTATTAATTGTATTGTTTGTAGCTTCGCTAATCTAATTTAATCTAATCGTTAATCTAATTAGTGATACTGTAATATTAAAGACCCTTTTATTCCACCGTAATGTGGAGTAATATGAACATGATTTCGCTAATTCGTTTTTTTTCTCAATAACATTTGACCGAATCATTATATGCAGTATTCTAACAATGGTAATTACGTTGAATTTTTAAAAAATAACCCCTATTAAACCTAATCAGTAATTATAGACATATCTTAGATAGCTACTATTTATTAATGATTAAAATATCAATTAACCTGCATTTATCTTTTACCATTTGATGAAGTTGTATATTCTTCTAAAAAATCTGTGTGTGAATTATTACGTTTTAATATCAAGTTTGAAATGTATCACTTAGTTGGATATTCGTAATTGTAATCAAATGATTAATTTTTAAATTTTAATTGTAAAGTTATCAACATACAGCACTAATATCCATCGTTCATAATTATGTGTTATTATATTCGCTATAGGTTCAGCAGGAAGAAGTACAACAGCGAAGAACGAGGGCAGGAACCAGCCGCGAACTGCAACAACATGTACAGGTTATTTTGAAAAAAAATAATAGTTAAATATTTATGTATATGTAGTATTAATAACTGTATTATAATTATTATTTAGTTGTAAATTGTACTATTAGATTTTATATTATTATAATTTGCTAATTAGAACATTAATGATTATAATATGTTATTAAAATATAGAACAAGCCTAATTTTTATTTGTTATAATATTATAAGTCGCTTAACATAAGGTAGAAGGCTATAACTTACGTGGGAAATTAATTATAGTTTAATGATAATCATAAGAGTTTATCCAAATTAAGGGTAAATCATAAAAAGGAGATTTGACGTGAAAAATACATTAGTTCTTTTTATAAAGGCAATAAATGAACCATCGAAAAACTCTGTGCAGCTTCCAACAGCTGAGGTTCCAGTTGCCCAGGATGCGGAAGAACTTCCGGAATCGCCAGATCAGCAGGACATGTTCACGGATTCCCCGCCCGCTGAAGAACCAAGGACGTCCAAGAAGTTACCTATTGAACTGGCGTCGATGAACAAGAAACAAGCAAAGCGGCAGGTAAAACGAAATAAACGTTAAACCTTACCATGGGCATCATAATTTAAAAACTCAGTTTTTTAATGTAATTTTTGTCTTCGTTGATTAGCTAGTATACAACATATCTCTATCGTAATAAAGTAGTAATTTTAGTTAGTAATGAATAACCGTGTCGTTTATCGTTAAATCACTGGTTAACAGTCGTATCATGGTCTGTTCTTCTTTTATTCGCTTCATCCATACTATTTTATGTCCAACAAGAACGTTAGACTACAGCCTGGAAAAAAAGCTCATCGAATTGTCATTCATTCTATCGAAGATGTGATCGTTTCTTTGAGAGAACCGGCTGTTACAGTTGTAAATTCACAATCGTATCATCGTCGTCTTCATCGTGATATTGCTTTTAAAAAAAGAGGGTATCCAGTTGGATGGTAAACTCGGGGAGTTTTCATGGAAATCGTAAGAAAATTGAGGGAAAACCTGCAATAGCCGTGTAGTTCAAGAGGCGAGCAAAGTAAATAATAATTAAAGTCTTTAAAGTTAAACGAAGGTTAAACCAAAATCTCATCGGTGTTCATGGGGGAGGATGTCACGAAGAGGTAAATTCCTGTCGGTAAATTAATTTTTGGGGGGAGGGGGAGGAAGAATTGAAATCCGGGTTTCTTGGGCAAGAACAATTGAAAATTGGTTAACTGCTTTTAACAACTTAAAAGTACCGGGCAAATACCGGACAACTACCGGATAAACAACCGGGCAAATACCGGACCGTACGCACTCCAAATCTGGCTCTGTCGCCGTTGTTTTTGGCTTTAAACATCACTAGTATTACAATCAATTTATATAACAAACCTGAATAACTGCTACCGTCGAAGAATCCTGAAATTTGTTGAAAAAATATTGTTTTACAACATTGCGTAGGAAAATACAACCCAGTTTACGACAACTAAAGCAATCCACACACCTGTAGTTTGTGGCTTTGACAAAACGACTCTAGTCAACCTACTTCTACTGCTCAACCTTAACTATCTTACCTTTGCATTTTCTAATCGCTCGATTTATCTCGCAGTTGCGTAGTTAATGTAATTCATGTTGATTTCGTCAAACAGCACCACAGACAAGAGCTCGGTTAACAAAGGTACATAAGGCTCTAATAGCCAGGCAAAGATTCTCAGAGGCTGACAGTGTTTCATCAGTACCTGTTTATAAGTTGCGTTTATTTTCATAATAAGCCATTGAGGTTATTAAATTTGTTAGGAGAAACCAGTGCTGAAGGCATCCAACGGGACATTGAACAGCACGTCGAGGAGGTCAACAACATCCGTTCGGAATAAAACCGGCCGTTCTAATAGATCCGGTAACGATGTTTCACAGCTACTTAGCCCGGAAGAGTTCGGGAAGGTAACCTCTTTCTTAATTTACTAATTACAATAATTTATATTTTATAACGGTTTGTTACTTAAAAATATTAACAATATTCTTTAAATTAAAATAAAATTTCCGGCCTGGTATTAACACCGTGAGTTTCCTTCTGCTTTTACTAAGTTAATCCGTAAATCTGATAAAAATAAACGTAAAGGTAACGTGAATTTACATTTTGCAGAGATTGGTGATTGCGTCGGATCGTCCTCGCATCCGCGAGATGCGAATTTCTCGCTTCCGCGACGGGCGCTGGATAACCGAGCCGGAAGTTGTGACGCAAGCGAGGCCTCCACCCCGGGTGATTTTCAACGTATCCAAATTATAATGTCAAACAAATTCCAACTTAACACCCGTCATTTTACTCCAAGTAATTTTCTTATTAAATAATAATTTAATACAAAAAATGATTAAAGAAACCGACTTCGTAGTTATAACACTATTAGTTTGATAAGTATTTCGTTTGTCGTCGTAACTTCAAAATATATATTTTATAACATGGGTTTAAAATTTACTAAAATGTAAACATAACTGCAATTGTCCTATAATCACAGTTTAATAAGGAATCGCATTAGATAAATTAACCTGAAGTACATTTAAATGTTATTTGGTATTAGTTCAATTAGTAATTAGTTGATACTCTTGATTCATATTCACTAACCAAGGTCATGTTAAGTAATTGAAACTGTAACACTCCAATGGTAGTCTTTCCATTAAGCTCATTAAGTTGAAACTGGAATAACTTTAATTAATACTTGATACTACTTAAATGAGTACTGAGCTTTCATACGTAAAATTTTATCAACTGAGGTTAAGTTAATGCTTTAGTTAAAGTTAAGTTCGTGAGTTTGATACTTGTTGCCACTCTATTACATATTCATGAACTGAGATTACGTAGGATAGTTCAAGTGACCTGATGTGTAATACTCGAGTGAGAAGATTAAGAGTTGGCGTTGCGCTGAAAGCAGAATGTATTTTCACATAGAACAGCGTGCTTCCAGTGTCAAAAAAGTTGTTTACTTCTTCGCCGAGGCCTTGGCCTTAGATTTCAGGGCTGCAACGCGTTTCTTGTTACGGGCGGTCGACTTGAGTCCCTGCACGCGCAGAGAGTTGAAGGCTTGTCGCACAAGGGCGTTCCTGGTGTGCTTGGCTGCGCCCAGCTTGAAGCGTTCCAGGTCGGTCAAGGATTGGCGCTGAAAGTTAATTTTAAAAAATTCAAATTAGCCAAAAAAGACAACCAATCAGATTTAAGCATCTATTTTTTTTAAAGGAACGTCAGATTAAGGTTTGTCGGCACAGAAAGTGATCGATATGCGGACAGCAGGCATGAAGTCCATCGCATCACTTCTAAGTCGCAAATTACAGCATCATGTTATTCGGGCAGTAACGTTTACTCCCAGCACTCCTGTTCTTACCTTTTGCCTCCTCTCGATGCGCTTGGCCCACGAGGTACCGGCCCATTTGTCGTTAATCTTGGCCTCTTCCCAGGCGGCGCGGACGTTCTTCTCGGCAGCTCCCTTGTTGATCTTGATCTACACAAGGGTAGATGCAAATTAGTATCACCTTCAGTAAACTTTAATTTTGATTGACTTGAGTTTAAATGACTTCAGATTGAGTTTGGCATCACTTTCGTTCAGCCGGCTATTCCTATCATAAAACAAGGGTTCATCATGTTTATCTCGAGCGCTAACATTAAACGTGTTTCTGCGTTTGTATGATAAACTTACTGTGAGCCTCGTCAAGTGCAGCTCGGTGAAGCGCCTGGCCTGGCGGGGGACTCCGGAGCAGGGTCCATCTAGGAGAGCCTAAAACAGGCGGAACACTTAATAACGCGTACCCCATACAACGTGATTGAGTATCAATGAAAATGTTGGTGTTTTCAGATTAAATTCGGCATCACAATGTTCAGCCGGCTATTCCTATCATATGTAAAGGATCATCATTTTTCTGTCACATTTCATATTTAAATCCAGTAGTACGCATTATTACGCAAGGTAATTTTAAAAAGATTTCTAAATGGACAAATAAATATTCACCCTGTTCTGGTCAATGATGTCAACGATGGCGGCAGTCTTGCCAGCATCGGGACCGGAATTGATGTAGACCACACGGCCAATCTGAACAAACCTTTGGAAAGGCTATAAAAGAAAGAAAAAATATTAGTTTAGATAATAACCATTTCACCATCTTTGAAACGGTGATCTACACGCCGGCCGGGACAACAACGTGCAGCGTACCCACACGTGTCACTTGAGATTCCAAGTTCAATAACCACAAATAAAATTACATTTATTTTATAACTATACTGCAATAGGAGAGTGTTTCAAGCTAGTTATAGAATTAAGAAACTAATTTGTGTTTCACGAAATCTAGACCCGAGTTACCCGATCGAAATTTTACCAGTTACTCACCATGGTCAGTAGATACACAGCAAGAAAGGAAACTAGCTGAAAGAAAGAGCTGCCATGTACCTCCTGGGCAACCAACTAGTAAATCCCTAAACATCTAGGGTTTCAAGTGAAATGATACTAGTAACAGTGTAGTAAATCCATCCATGTACCTAGATTTTTATATTCTGCTTAAAATACTATAAACCGTGATTTTTAAAAAATATATGTAGTAATATCTAAGTGTAAGTTTAAAAACTGATTATAAGTAAATTATATTAGCTTTTACAAAATACTCTGTATTACGCGATACTATTTATTTTAAACAATATTAATTATAATTATGTATGTGTAATTATTAAGATAGGAAAAAAACGAGAACTATAATTTTGTAGCACGATTAAAAATATGGGGGCGAAGGGCGAAAAAAGACAGGGGCGAGAATTGAGTTTAGGGCGAGAATACGACATAGGCAAGACTTGAATTGGGGCGAAACTTAAGGCCATACGGCGGCTACCACTGGACTGGAGACTGAAATGAGGGCGAGTCGCATGATTTTGGAAAACCGGTCCAACGAATCGCGCAAACCCGTACTGGGGCAGACGATTGCTCAAGTTGACATGACATAAATATTTATTTACGCTTCATTGTTTACACATGTCTTAATGAAACACGAGACAACTATCCTATTGCAGTTTAGTTTAGTAAATGAATTAGCTTTCCTTTATTAAAAGAACAAACCGAAGAAAAGAATGTGGAGTTGCCATAAATGTGGAAAACCCGTTTATTTTGGTTAGACCGTTTTTAAAATAAAATAGATTTGGGTAACAGAATAATTTTCTCCTGGATGTTTCCCTATAGCTGAAAGGAAGCAGTCCCTGGGTTACGACTGGCATCCCGACTGCCTGCGCTGTGAAGAATGCGGGAAAATATTGAAACCGGGCCAACACGCTGAAGTATGTTGCAAATTTAATCATGACGATTTAAGTTCTAATATCCCTATTCCTAGCATAAAGGCGTACCATATTGTCACGTTCCTTGTTACGGTGCTTTGTTTGGGCCCCAGTTGTTCGGCCACGGGACGCGGGTGGAATCGCACAAGAATTTTGGCCGGGTGGAGAACAAGACGTACGGCGGGATCACCCGGGAGCAGTTGGAGTTGAAACTAAAAACGTACAACCAGCATTACGAAAACTGCCCGAGCTTTACCATCAAGAGCAGGGAAGTTAACCAGCGTCTCGTTCTCGAGGGAGTGTTGCGTCTGTACTGGGGTTTGCAAACTCCCATCCGGCTGCAGGAAGACGACGAAAACCGAAACATTGCTCCGACCAAGAACTACTATAGAAGATCCGTCGCGCTGGGAACGGAGTCGGTAAATACAAGTCTCATCTGTAACCGTCAAATGTTATGTCAGTATATGCGCACTCAAAGGTTGACGCCCAGGGATCTTCTAGTGAGGATGAAGAAGACGGCGTGCAGAGGAGCTCGAGCGAGTCTCCGGAGAAAAATACTGACATCGAGACGTCGAGTGCAAGCATCAAGTAAACCATGAAATTTTAAACCGGATTTACATTTTTAAAAAAATCATGTCTTTTAACTGATCGGAAAGTCAGATTAATAAATCGATCTAACTGTTTATTCATTAAAATCAGTAAAGTTACTATTTTTTATTAATTAATATTCAAAATTAATAATCAATTAATATGTTGACTATAACTAATAATTTGCAAATTAATTATATAGGAATTTATAATTGTAAACAACTATTATTTATATCAGTTTAATTGTAATTATGATCATGTATTATTGTCAATAAGATGTTCGTCTATTCAAGCTATCTATCGATCTGTTTATAAATCTATCTATATCTACCTGTTCTAAAGTTCTAACTGATTAAAACTGCTAACCATTGTATCACCCTATCGTTAAAGCAGACCGTACAATACCGTGCCTTCCAAGTTGGACATCAAGGACGTCAAGTGGGACGAGCTGGACGAACTGCTGCAAGTAGAACGCCAGTGGAAGGACTCGGACAAACTGTATCAGACCCTCCCTCATCTACCACACTCTCCTCAGGTAAAGCCAAAGTCGACTTGTTGTACCAACCACTAATAGACTTGTTGTTATTTCTTCAACTTCAAGTTGGGATAAATGTCTCTAATCGATATATATATCGATCACATGAACATTGATGTATGTATATGTATTGTTCTTCCTTTAACATGTACCTGTATCTCAATTTACCATAAAA
Source organism: Leptestheria dahalacensis (assembly GCA_022114935.1). Lineage (NCBI taxonomy): Eukaryota > Metazoa > Arthropoda > Branchiopoda > Diplostraca > Leptestheriidae > Leptestheria > Leptestheria dahalacensis. The sequence goes on from JAIQCU010000863.1 coordinate 38,744, forward strand.
GTAAGATAGATTGATAGATAGATCTGATTGATAGTTAGATAAATGAATGAATGGATGAGGTTTATTTTCTAATATTCGTATTGGAATGTCAAGTTCCGTATTCTCTCTTTTGCACTCAGCACTGCTTGTCGATTTAGATAAGGTTGGTACACTGACACTAAAAGTATTAAAACTGAATTTAGATATCAATTATTAGTCAATTGTAATAAAGCAGTTTAAATGGTAATGATTTATAAGTTTTTTTTTTCAAATTAGGGATAATGTTTAAAATTTCTAATTCAGGTGAAAGCGAATGGAACTGCTGGCCACGGTGCCGACGAAGACCAGCAGCCCGCGGACAGCCCGTCGCCCCAGCGCAAGACCAACGGCCTGCGGAGGAGACCCGGTCGCAAGTTCGATAAAACCAAACTGAGGAGGCGGTGCTCGATCAATGGTCACTTTTACAACCGAGAAACCAGTGTCTTCACTCCACCGTTCGGTACTACTACCGTGAATTACCCTTGCGATACATCCAGCTAAAACAATAGTAATAAGACTTAATTATGATAGGATAATAGCACAATATGTAGAATAACTGTAATAATAATTTAGCTGGTGCTTGATGAATCATGTTAATAAAAAATGATTTCAGCAATTGTCACAAAAGCGAACCATTTAAGTAATGTATAAATCAATTAATGGGAATTTGAAATTTAATTTTAAATTAAATTTATAAAATGCCTGCAAATCCATCCATCCATACGATTTACCGTATATTCCTAAACTGTTCAATTAATTTCCAATTAGCCGATGATAATTAATAAGTAAAGTGTACAAGGATTAAAGTTAGTCTCCGTTACACAAAACACTCGAATTACTAACTGTTTAATTAATATCTATCCAACCAATTAATTAATAACATATCAATTAGTAGTAATAAAACCATCGTAAATTTCTTTCCCAGTACTTTAATTTGATAAGTCAAGTAAATAAATTAAATTTTAACTGTTAAAATTCGCCGGGTAATTTTGATTCGTACTAATTATTTAAAAAAAAAATAATCGATGAAATCAGGTAGCTGCATGACCGTATGGGTGACGTCATTGGTCAGCACGCAGGAGGTGATCAACATGCTGCTGGACAAGTACAAGGTCGCTTGCCCGGCCTCCAGTTTCGCCCTGTTCGTCGTCAAGGACAACGGCGAGCGTCGAAGACTTCGCGACGACGAGGGGCCGCTGCTGGTGCGCGTCATCCTCGGCGCCCACGAGGATGTCGCCAAGCTGTACCTGGTCGAACGCGAGGGTAGCAATGAGGTCAGCTCGGCGGTAGCGCAGTACCTGAACCTCAGGGACGCCGAGTGTATGGCCATCCTCAGGCTCTTCACCGAGGAGGAGGAACGGGAAGTCGAATACATCAGAGAGAAGTATGACCTTTTCATTGCAACTTAAAGATTAACTGTCCTTCTACAACTTATTCATGTATGTACAATTTATAGAAGTAATGCAATTAATTTTAATTTAATGTTACGTTTGAAGTCAGTATGTTGTACCTATGTTTTTACAAAGCATGTATGTTTACATAATATAAATGTGGGCATAGCCACCCTAGCAGCCCAGAAGTGATCGTGCTGTGGCTATCCCAATATACTCTGACCTAACATTAATCTAATTGCTATAAATAGTACATACGATTAACAATTAGGATGAACTATCTAGTAGTAGTGTATTTAATGTAATGATGTATAATGTAATTAGGTGTATAATAATTTACATTTCCATGTATTACATTTATAAATGTACAACCCAGTATGTTTACGGCAGTAGTATGTTAATACACCTTTAACTTAATTTATATATATATATTTGTATATCAATGTATGTGTAATAATATAATAGTTAGTTATGAAGTTCGTGTACTAGTATCGCGTAATTTATATAATATTTGCAATATAAACTAATAACTGGTAATTCGATATGCCTTAAGTAGAGTAACGGAACAAATAGATCATTGTAGCATAGAATATAATTATAAATATTTTGAATAGGAATATAAATATTCAAATACTAAATGAATAATTATTCATAGGGGTATAAAAGTTACACAAATGAGATTTAATTGTGTTAATACAAAATTTGGACAATTATCAGGTACCGCGAATTGAAGCGAAGAATCAAGAAACGGATGCAGGAACTCAAAGTCAAGCTCTGACCACGACAATCATTCTCGCTCTATATTCATCAGCACAATGTCTGCGAACATGGGGCACACACGGCGTCCAGGCAGCAACGAATTCCACAATGGAGCGTAAATTCTCTTCATTCCCCAGATTTTTATATAATCAGTTTTAATAATGAGAATCTCTTTTAAGTTTTCTTATAATTCTCCAAGTTACGATTCTATCCATAAGCTCTCTCTCTCTCTCTCGCTCGCTCGCTCTTCGCAAATCAAACAGAATTTCAGATTTGCCTAAACTCTTATTTTTACAATCGTTTTCCGTTTCTCTCTAGTCTGTAATAGAAGTAAAACTTAAATGGACCACCCCCTTTAAGATGACTCAACCGGAAAACAATCAAGAGGCAACGCTGTTAAGACATTCCCAGCTGCACAATTTCTTCCCTTTCGGTTTTTATTAGTGATTTTTTTCGAATAATTATTTCTAAACTGTTTTATTTTTAATTAGCTGCAAAAGTTTTTATTATTACAACTTTTAATATCGTGCCATTTCACTTAGAATTAACCCTTTTATTTTCCGTGTGAAATTTTCGACCAAAAAAAAACTTAAAAGAACCGAATAAATATAAAACAGGCAGTTGATTATTTTACTCTCTTTAAGTTAATCAAGATAAAGTTTAATGAGTAAATGAGTTAACGTGTTTACAATGACAAGGTTAACTTAATATGACCAGTTGGAAATCAATGTGGAGTCGCGTAATTTCAGTATCGAATTACAAGGTCAACAATAGCCATTCAACTTTACAAGAGGTCAAGTAAAATACCGAAATTAAACTATAAATCTTACATTAAAAATAATCGTCATGATAATGTGTTGGTCCAAGTTAATGTTAACTCGATGATTGAAGAAGTACAAGTTGGTGTCATTGGTTAGTTCAACATACAGAATGCTCGTCGTAAATAGACGCCGCATAAGACCCGCTGACATGGCAAGTAACATATCGATTCGAGACACGGTCGGTTTTATCGATTACTGCGCCCGTCCAATAGTCGACGCAGCTGGGGTTTAAGGGCCCCTCCTCCCCCGACCGAAAAGGGGGTGACGGTGGGGGAGAGGAGTGGAAAAATCAATGAAGAGCAAGCAGCGTTTGCAAAGCATAGCCGTGACGTTTGGAAGTAAGCTGCTGTGTGCCTTACGCGCCGGGCTCACCACATCCAACCTGAGAAGAGATTCTCATTTTCGCCAGTTTGAAGATTTTCCATTCTCGTAGTCTAAACATGACGTTTTCTTGGAGATTGGCTGCCTCCTTCTGGCTAGCCGTAATCGTCTTCATCGTCCGCCTGGAACGAGGTAAGCGCTACTAACTTCTGAAAGTTAATTTCAATTGGTAGAAATATTTGACGACTAACGACGTTCAAAATGGGCTATTTGACTTGTGATACAAGAGAGGAATCTAGGGAAACATAGTTAGAAACGTAGATAAGAACAAGGTAGCGCGCTACTCTGGATCAATAAGTCGTCACCGTAGAAACATTGCCAAGTATATCGTCGATGACCAGAAAGTACATTCGCGAGTACATTGTGTAACCACACTGGTGAAGCCAAAACAGTTTCCTAACAGTAATCTGATTAGCTTTTCGTTTTTCTGTAACCAGCATAAGATTACATGGAGGTTTACGATCTTCTACGTGAGCTTATTGCAAGTTAATTTGGCTAATAAAGTAATTAGATGAGCGGTGATTAAGTTGTTTGTTCGGTGTTGTAATGCACATGCGCTTAGGTTGTTGTGCATCTTGTCTGTCGTTCATGTGCAGCGGAAAGGAAGTCGATAAGAGTTACGTGACTTGGTTTGACTGCGCTAAATGTAACTCTATTTGCATAGGGTTTGCGTTCTATCACGACCTTGAATGTAATTGGATAATAATAAGCTTAAATCTAATGAGGATGAGGCTAATTTTATTGATTATTTATCTAATTGGGTTGGTCTTTTGCGTGATGTTTAATTTCCACGGATATTAACTTGAATGGAGGTTAATTTTAATAGATACAATAATAACAGTTTTGTGTTTCGGTTTAGTCAGCTTTTATCGTTTCGACATTTCATGGTGGATGCGTGATATCGTGTTGAGGTTGGGCGGTTTCCGCCTTGTCTGTAACATGTTTCACCATGAGAGGAAACTTCCTGTTGGTTTTTAGTTAAGTCGTCTTATAACTTTGATCGTAAATCCGATTCGAAATGGTAAACGGGACCGCCAGTTAGGGAACAAGATGGCGGACCGACGCGTCCTGCCATCTAGCGGTAGCTTTTGAAAATACAATGCTTTTTTAATCTCCTGTTTTGTTTAAATTAGATTTGTTGTAAATTTAGTTTCGCATTCAAATTATTGATGTGTTTTTGGTGATTTTTTTTCCCGGTGTACGCCAGGTGAGGGAATCAAATGCTGGGACTGCAACTCGGCTTACGATCCTCGGTGCGGTCATCCGTTCGACAACCACACCATCGAGCTGAAGGACTGCAGCCAGAGTTCGCGTGCTCATTTGGGAGATCTCAAAGCTACGTACTGCCGCAAATCTGTTCAGAAAAGTATAATCACTCATTCACAGTATTGAACGTGACTTAATTTATTACTACGACAAGTTAATTGCTATTATATTGTTATATTAGCAGTCTAATGATATATAAACATGTATTACTAATCTTGTAATAACTGTTTATCATCTTGAAGGTTAGAGTTGATTAGTATATTAGTCGGTTATCATAACCCAATGAAACGAAGCGTAAGGATTAACATGATAAGATACAAATAACGAAATTTCTTTATGTTTATATCAGAAGCTACAACTTTACCTTTCCTAAATTAGCTCTGCAATCATCTTTAATTTGATTAGTACGCGTACTACCATAACTATAACACCTTAGATCATTAACTAACCTATAACCAACATAACTAATACCATATGCTAAAACTGGAAAAACCTATAGTTATGTTGGAAAGTTAGACAATACATTCTAATTCTTTCTAAAGATCTTAGATAAAGATAGTGATTAGATTTAAATACGACTGTTTATAACTATAAGTTACAAGTAATAGTCACGTTATTAAGTTGATGTGTAAATTAGGAACCAACATCAATTAACAGATTTACTAATTTTGAATTACCTTGCAGTCCACGGTAAAGTTCGCATCGTTCGTGGCTGCGGTTACTTGGACTCTTCCAAGGACGACGAAGGGCATCCGTGTTTCCAGCGCGCTGGAACCAACGACGTCTACGTCACACACTGCAGCTGCAACACCGACGGCTGCAACACGGCTACTAGCAACCACCTTCAAGCTGGCTTCATAGTAGCATCCATTCTCTTAGCAATTAAGGCTTCTTACTAAAACTTAAACCTGCTTTATGAAAAAACTAGTCGCTGATATTATACTTAAATTTATAAACTAATTTCGTCCGTAGTGTTCCAGTAATAATTTCGTTTAAAAAAAGAAAACGGATCGTGTTTTTTCTTCAGGGCAATTTTTATAAATTTTTTTAAAGTTTACTCATCAACACCACTCCAGATTTTTTTCCTAGTTAATATTATTATTATTTTTTTTTCTCATGGCATTGTATGTTTCTTTGGAAAAAAAAGTAGCAATGTTATAGCAGGACTAACCTCGAAAAGGGCTGTAGAAATGATAAAAGTACGACAATATTACAAAATTTCGTCCCACTTACTCAGTATGTCTCATTTCTTCCAAGAATAGCAATAATGTATTGCAGGGAAAAAAAACGGAACACACTTCACCAAGAAAAAAAAACGCTTTTCCATCCGAATTTTAAATGAGAAATTAAAAAGGGGAAACAGAAATGAATCGTGTTACTTCTACTCTACAGCTTGAAACGGATGACTTGTCGAAACATTCTCGTATTTTAAACACATCAGTTTTGCAGAATTTCCTAGTTACTTTTCAAAATATTGAAAACAAGAAAGTACGAGGTCGGTGCAAGACGTCTCCTGAAACAGGGAGACACATCAAACGGTAAACTTGTACTTGGCCATGGACCCCGATTTGACCATGGTGTCGCGGTGGGCCTCGTAGACGATGGTCAATTTGGGCGGGATCCCCAGACGTTCCTTCAGCTTCCGTCCGATCTTCAAGATCCCGTCGCCGTTCCGCGCCGTCGAAGTCCAGATGCTGAGTTTGTCGCCCTTGCCTCGGACGTTGACCACCGCCCCGCAGATGTCTTGACTCGACTCCTCGAAGGCCTCGCCAATGAGGCACAGCATCTACAGGGGAAAACATTGCAAATGATAATGTATAATTTTGACCTTACAAGTTTTACTATTTTAAATAAGTAAACATTTTGTAACGACTATGCTTAACTGGACTGTAATTACATTGTAATAAACGAATATGAGTAGCTATAGTCTTATTAACTATCCTTTTATTTTAATGCCTTTTAGATTAAATCTAACCAAATTAAAATTAAGATTTACTATGAATGATATCAGTATAAGCCGCCCTTGGGCGTCTGATTACCACTTCGAGCCAGAAATTGTCCAGGTCGACGTTCCTCTGCTTCTTCTCCAGGGAAATGAGCCAGCGTCCACCCTCGCTGTTGTGCGGGTCCTCCCACATGGGTTTGATTCCCGCTTTGAAGAGCGAATAGTCGCATCCGGCTGAGAGTTCACTAGCCGACTTGATGTGGTTATAAAGTCTAACGACGATAACGTTTTCATCACACATCCATAATTACAATTTAATAGATATAGTTTTAAAACTACTTACGACCAGAAATCCTCGACAGTATCAAAAGTCGTTACTTCCTGCTGATTCTCCTCCCAGCCTTTGCTGCGGTCATTTTTGAAGAACCACAACGTCCATTGGTTGTGCAGCGGGTGCTTGACCAGCATGTCGGGGTCGACCGCTCCGTCGTCTTCCGTCTTCTCAACTTTCGACTCCTGCAAAAACATAGGAAATCTGACATTGTAACCATCAAAATAATTTAATAGTTTATAGTTAAAGAAATAAACCTATACAAAATTACGAGGTACCGACATATACTACTACTGGCCAGGCTGCACCATGCAAAAACGCCGGTTACCGGCAACAAACTGCATGTTTTAACCGACGACAACTACTGAAATCCATATAGTTCTATAGAGGGTCAACTAATGCGTTAAATTACATGAATCGTTAATCTATTAATGCTTTTAGGTGTCGTACTGAACCTCACACTTACTGGGTTATTAGTTTGGGTTTGTTCCATGTCTGCCGCCATGTTTCTGAAACTGAACAGCGCTGCTGTGCCGGGCCGGTCTCAAACAGATCGTGTTAATTAACATCACCTAGCGACAGATGTGCGAACTAATTCATTCTCTTTACATTAGCCGGCGTGGTCAAAATCTCATTTTTAAAATTAGTTCACTACAATGAATATTTTTTAAAAATTTAATAAATTTACATTGAATTACAATATAAAAATGAATTCACTTCACAATAAGTTTACAACAAAATCTTCATTATTGATAATTAATTAATAATAATTAATTAATAAATAATAATAATAAATAATTCGATTTCGGAGTTTAAACCGAACTGAACACTTCGTACGAAAAAGGAACAATATTTCAAAAATATAAGATTATCGTATTAGTAAAAAACTAATTGCCCCGGGTCGTTGTCTTCGTCCTCGAATAGCCGACAATTCTCTTTGATTTACACTTGCTTCATTCCACATTAACCGACAACTTACACTTGCGACAAAAACTTATTATTAACAACAACCTGGCCCGGGTTATTGTCGTCGCTGTCCTCGAGTAGTAGCCTTCAATATCTTGGTTTATCATACAGAAGAATGAGAATCAATTGTTTAAGGTACCACAGCAACTATGCCTTTATTGGACTTCCTTATCAAGTTTAAAAAAACCCGAGAAATACACAGGAAAAGAACAAGTGCTGCGGAAAGAGGTTCCAAACAATCGGCCACGGATGTTGGCTGCAGACCGATCTCTTTGATGGTAGCGAGACATTTTCTTTATAGACGGCGACCGCGACGACCTCCCTTCCTGCGAGTAGAGTCAGAGGGAATGGGAGTCACATCTTCAATGCGGCCAATCTTCATTCCGGAACGGGCCAGGGCACGGAGGGCGGACTGGGCTCCAGGTCCGGGCGTCTTGGTCCTGTTGCCACCAGTGGCACGCAGCTTAATGTGAAGGGCAGTGATGCCCAGTGTCGAGCACTTGACGGCGACGTCCTTCGTTCAAGAAAAGCAGAAAGATAACAGATGGTCTGTAACGTAAATGAACAGGGAAACCCGAGTATATTCGTACCTGTGCGGCCAACATAGCGGCGTAGGGAGAGGCTTCGTCACGATCAGCCTTGACCTTCATACCACCGGTAACGCGGGCAATGGTTTCCCTAGAATACCAAACATTTATAACGACTGATTTTAAGGCAACATCAAAGGTGCTTAAGATAACTTGGTACGTAACGGGAGCTAGTAAACATGAGTACGACTTACCGTCCAGACAAGTCAGTGACGTGGACGAAGGTATCGTTGAACGAGGCGAAGATGTGGGCAACACCAAAAACCATCTCGCCCTCACGAACCTGAGGTCCCAGGGAGACCTGAACCTGCTCCTGCTGTACTTTTCCTTTACGGGGAGCCATTCTGAATGTTGTAGAGCTGGGATCTGTCGGTCAGAGAAAAACACATAATCTCATTAAACTCATCTGTAATCCATTGGAGTTTTCATTTCGTGCGAAACTGTAATATTATTGTACTCGAATTTGACAAGGTTCTTCGAAATATATGAAAAGCGCGATGGATGAAACAAGATGAAAATCGGCATTACCTGGTCTACAATTCACTGAAAAACAGATGAAGGCATGCAAAGAGGCGCAGCGTTGCCAGATCGTTTAATAATATACCGCTGCTGCGCGCCTTGAATTTACACTTGTTTAAATTTCCTCGAATCAGCTAATTACGTGGTTAGACCAAGATAATGTATTAATTTAATTATAAAGATATTTAAAAGGGCAAGAGGCCTCTAGTTATGTTAAAGTTGTACTTTTAAAATAAATTAATTTTTACCTAAACTCATGTCATTTGATATTTCCTTATAAAAGCTTTGATGATAATATAATAGTAATCTGTTGAATTCCTATTATTTATTTTATTTATCGTAGTATTAAGTGATTAATTATAAGTTAATTGGATAAACATTATTCATGTAACATTCGATGTTAGTAACTTCCGTGCAGTTGAGCATGATAGAAAATTATATCAATTTCAATTCTACTTCTTTCAATTTCTCTTCAACATTCTCTTTCAATTTTTAATTCAGTTTTTAGTTAAATGTGTTTAAACTTGGTTAAGTATGTCAGAGGCTATAGAGTACATCACACTTCTGCAATGTGAATACAGTATTGGTTTTTGCTAGCGTACTGTAAGTGTAACATATAATGCTCAAGTTTAACTATACCGTCTTGATCATCGGTAGACTAAAACGACCACCTGTCACAATGTAGTCAAACGGAACCTTTACGGCTTCTTATTGACGTTTCCATAGAACAACTCGAACACAAACACAAGGGTTGCAGCGGTCATTCCCACGCTTAGGACTAGAAAAGCGCTAGAAAGGTCCTTCACACTCAAAGGATGATTCTTCACTTCGGTCAACTTCCTCTCCAGGCATTTCCCTTTAGCGTTGTTATCGTCGTCATACCACTTTTTGACGAGTCCCATATCAGAAGCCACGAGAATCCTACATCCACAATAACATACACTGTAGCGTTATCTGGCAAAAAACATAGGATGCAGTCACGTACTGGCGGTTGATCGTACGGTGGTAAGGACTCTGACGGTTGAACATCAGATAGACCTGTATAGGGAAAAAAGCTTCCTTTGAACGGGACATTTGACACGTTCCAGTCTGTTTCCTCAACTGCGATGCGTACGTCTCAGCAGCATTCTTTGACTAAAACAATCATTGTTGTTTATTATTATTATAACTTGTATTTATTTATTTACTTTGCTTGTTAAAGTATCTATAGATATACCGTAATACAGACGCCGTTGGTCTTGTAAGCTAGCTTCATGCATTCTTCACTGTTCTGTATCCTGAACGAAGGATTCTGGCGCAGATAATCGCCGAGTATTTTCTTATCGCCGTCAAGAGCCTTCTGTTCAGGGAACTGCATTTGCCGACTGATAATCAATTAGGCGAATGTTATGGCAGTTACCATAAAAACGAGGTCTGCTTCAGATTCCTTAAACGTGTAGATCCTTTAGTTGAGAACTTTTAGCCGCTAGTTCGTGCACAGTGTCAGCCACGGATACCAGGCTGGTTGTTGACAGAAAGGAGACGAGGAGTCCGCTGTAGGCACTGACTATGACGAGCATAGATACGCACCAAACGGCAGCGAGAAACGTCATCGACTTGCCTTTACGAGCAAGATATCCACCTGAAAATGACATCCATATCTGAAAATTTCATTGCTAGAAGTGATAATCTTTAGCTAACATGTCTCAGTGGTAGATTGAATGTCTTTGGTTGTTCTATAACTCTATTGACATTTAAGATTCAGCTCATCTTGTTTAACTTGAAAGGGAGTGTGCTCAGTAGTAAGTATGCCCATGTTCAGTAGGTTAAAGAGGCATCTAAGCTGGGTGCTGGAACATGAGGTTAAGCTTATTGATTCCAGGATACAGGATTGATGGCTGGTGGTGGGCTTGTTGACTATACGATAACAGTTAGTACCGTCCATCAAGCTACCTTATACCTTGAGCAGTTGCTACTCCAAGGAGGTACATCGATACGGATCCCCAGGCAGCAGTCCTCGTCCTACTGCTGCTTCTTATGCGGTTTAACCAATTGTGAAAGAGGATTGTACCAGAGAGTAAAACTGAAGACAGTAGTATTCCTAACCATACCTTGAAGAAGAAAGTCTACAAGTTAGATCTAGTTCAGACTGTAGAGGTTACAAAGAGGTTATGATAAAGTTTGCAAGTTTAAAATAGATCCACGTGAAGCTGGAAGGGTTGTAATGCTGCCCAGATTTTGCTCTTTTCTGCTGGGTAGGGAATCAAGATGGCAAAATCGAAGACGCCCCAGGGAAAAGACCTCTCGATGAAAGGTTCCAGGGTCCCCGAAGCAAATGCACCAAGAGCTACATCAGCTTCCTGTACACAATGATATTCGCTAATAAACCACATAGTAATTTGATATTATGCTAGGACTGCAATTATTAACATAGGTTATGTTATTTGGTTAGTACAGCACGTAGTGAATTGTATAGATCCCATAATAGAATCCTATTGCCTGGTGACGTAAGGATGAAATTCCCATTTAAGTAAGATTCTTTGAATAAGTTATAGTAATAGGAAAACTATGTCAGGTGGTGATAATCGGAAACTATATTTAGTATACCTTTCGTTGAATGTAGCCAAAAAGTCCGGAATAGCTTCCGTTCTCGTTCTTTAATCCAAAGTCAAACACAGTTAAGGTTTCTATGTCGTACCTGTATTGTGAAGACGCTGGATTAAATTTGTCTTGTTCTGTCTATCTATCTATCTATCTATCTATCTATCTATCTATCTATCTATCTATCTATCTATCTATCTATCTATCTATCTATCTATCTATCTATCTACCTATCTGTCCATGTATCTATCTTATCTATTGATCTAACCAAATAGTACAGCATCTTTTAACTAGCAAGGTGAAAAAACGTTGTACGTAACATACGTAAAATGCAGTCGTTCCGAAAGCCAATGGAACAGCTCATACGTTGGTCCGCGGTGATCGGTAACATTTCCTCCGGAATCTCGTTTCACGTAATACACTCCGATAAGCTGGGTTCATTAGAACTGATATTTTTCAAATGTTTCTTGAGATAATTTAGTATCTGTCGTTAAACACTATAATGCCTATTCTCACAAACGAGTAATCGAATAAATAAGAAAAATTCACTTGAATTCTTTGGTTCAAAACGTATGATTCCTTCATTAGAAGTGCCCTTAAAATTACGTTCAGATCCCTAATCACAATAAAGTAAATCACAATTAACTATACCACAATTTACTACGCGATATATACTAATGCGATACAATGTCGATGATTCGCCACCATTTTATTACAATATCTGTGTAGTTAAATATAATAATGTCGATGTATATTAAATAATCTGCCTGTGACTTTTGGATATATAAGTTTGATATTGTGGTATCATCAACTTTTGTAGTTACCTCAGCTGCAACAGCCTTCAGATGACGTCCTTTCAGTATGCCACCGATAGAGTACTTAAGTAAAAGGCATAAATTAATACACCTTATTATGCCGTACTGATTCATTTTGCGTGGTATATCGTAGTAGCAGATTGATAGAGAGACTGCTTCAAATGTGAAATCACTAAGGCTATACCTTAGTTTTGAGGTGGCTTATATAACTAGCAATAAATTGATCCGATGCCCTTATGGTCCAAAGAAGAAATGCACAATTCAGAACCGTTGCATACTCCCTGCACAGATCTCGTATTGTTTCCAAGTAATTGGGTTTTCCTTAATCATAGAGTGTACCTTTCTCCAAGTCTTTTTATAAAGTTTCCGGTACATATACCTGCTGTGCATAAGCCATTCCGTATACACAGCGACGATCGGCTCATGCGAATTGCACGCAGGTGATATTCACTTGGATGTTCGGTCGCGATGAATAAGCAAATGCATGCTCATGTCACTTGTCAACGGGTAATAAATGTCGATTGTCCTGCTATGTCACTGGGCTGTATATACAAGGACGATGTTATCATACTGAGCTCCTTTTTCGTTTCTCAGTTCAGAACAAACGAATAAGGATAATATCTATCTGTCTATCTATCTACCTATCTATCTATCTATCTATCTATCTATCTATCTATCTATCTATCTATCTATCTATCTATCTATCTATCTATCTATCTATCTATCTATCTATCTATCTATCTATCTATCTATCTATCTATCTATCTATCTGTCTATGTGTCTATCTATCCATCCATCTATCTATCTATCTATCTATCTTGTACACATTAGAAATAAGAGGCGTGTCGGAATGTCTGAGCAATGCTAACGCTACCAATATATAATTACATGGTTACACGAAGAGTAAGTGCACAGAAAGCGTGATTCGCTTTTCAGCAGCTCAGTGACGCAAGTGAAGACGCAAAGCATTGTTGCAATGTATCGTGTACAAGACTAGAGAGCCAAACGAGAAGAATACAGAATGGGGTAAGTTTATTGTGATCTTGTCGTGTTGCAAATTATCACATTCCATTACTTAGATTACTACTCTGTCTTTCACATAGTTTAGTGAACTTGTGTAAGTATAGCTATTACTAGATTCTAGCTTCTAATTCTTTGATTCTTAGCAAATCGAAGGGGTGGTAGAATGGCATTATAAGAAATGATTATAACATTATATTTCATTGTTAAACACTGTGGATTTATTTGTAATTATTTTTTAAATTGACCATAGTCATGGTTCAGGAAATAATAATAATATTAATAATAATAACAGTGAACCGCCCAAATTTTGGGCAGTATATAGCCTGCAGACATATTTCACGTATTGCCCTTTATCGTTGTTATAATCTGTTGCTTCTAGTTTCGTGCTTATTGCAGTCATGAGCTTAGACGGACAAGAAAAGAAGCAAGGGTCAAATACTAATGTTTTGAACAATAAGGAATTACAGCTATCGACTTTAAGTATTTAAGCTAAGTTTAAAAAGGTTTGGGGCTAACCCTGTCTGCTGACGTTGATCCAAAGCGTAATCACAAGCTGGAAAAACTCAAGGTTTTAGGCCCTAAGCTTGCAGGGTAATTCTTAAAAATATAAATCCCTTACAGTATTTCCAGCAATTGCCACCGTTTCTAGGGAAAAATAAAACTAAGCAGATTTCCTGCGACTTACGACCCACTTGGCCCAAAGGAAAGGATTCCCAAAATCCTCATCTTAAAACAGGGGCCCCAGCACTTCTGGGAAGGATTTATGCAAGTGGAACGTTCACGAAGTCGTCAACTCTTTAAAGGGGCCAAGACGGAGGCCTCCTTAATCCAGTTTCGGTCAAAACGTTGGGTTAGATCCTTGAGCGAGAAACAACGTACATCGTGTGAATTTAGTAAACCTTTACATTTTAACTCGGTAAGTTCTTAAGTATAGTTCTTAGGTTTGATAAAAATTCGCGTGGTTTTCTACTGCAACAGGGTTTGTTAGTGCTGAACATTGGGCAAAAATTCAACTTGAAACCAACAAACTTTGAGAATATAAGTAATGTATAGATCAGGAAAAAAAGGTTCTTGCTAGCAAAGGAAGTTCTTTGCTTATTACTCCCAGAAATCTTTAGGTATAGCAGCCAAAAAAATACCAAATATAGGACTAATGGCACATAACACACAAATGAAGTTTCGTTCAAATCGGTTGGTAAGTTTCGTGAAAATAAAATCCTAAAATTTAAAAGTTATTACCATAAAGTTCCGCCATTCATAACCTTGCTTTGAGCTCTGGACTAATGGTTTAGTAACATACATTAGTTTAAACGACGAAGATGCTAATCTCTAATAGGGACTGACGTAGTTAGTTTCCGGGCCTTTGAGTTCTAAGATCTTCAAGGTTAGATACTAATCTGTTTATGTAACAAATTAAACAAGTTTGCGTTTATATTTTCCAGAAAGCAAACACTTTAAGCAACAATGCTGTGCGTCCTGAAAAAGCGGGCTGCACTCCAGTTCCAGGAGAATTTCACATCACCAGCACATCAAACTACCGAGGCGTTTCAACCAAAACCCTCAGATCCTCCTGCACCTCACCACGAGTTTGACAAGTTCTTCCATCGCAAGGTGTTGAAACCGAATAACGTCGTCCCGCAGCTGTGCAATTCTGCATCCTCTGACAGAAGCGGTCGTTTCGAGGGATCCGCAAAACGTTGCGCAATATGTGGTGATTCCGCCCGCTGCGTCAACTTCGGCGGGTTTTCTTACTCCTGCGAATCGTGCAAATCTTTCTTCAGAAGGTCGCATACGAACAACGCCTACAGGGCATACCGCTGTTTGCAAAACTTCGACTGCACTATCGATGTCGAGACTCGGAAGAACTGCAGTTACTGTCGATATCAACGTTGCCTGAGAAACGGCATGGACAGTCGATACCTGCGAAGTGAAAGGCACAAAGCTGCGAACCTGGCCAAGAAGCGAACTGCAGCAACATATTCAAGTGCTGTAGTACCAACTACGACAAGTCCGAAGGTTCCCGAAGTTGCAGAGGACCAATGCGTCCGAAAATTGGATCCCGTCTATCCTCGGCTTATTTTACAAGACAGATCGAGATTCTTCAACACGGTTGAATCTTTCGAGATGGATATCCTGTACTCCAAATACGCGCATTCATTTCACATTATTCCGTACAGTGAAGAGACACTTTTGGAGGGCTGCAGTAACCTGAGAGCTGCAGCAGTTCTAACCGAAACACTGCAGCGGGTTTTCTACTTCTGCTTCTTGATACCCGAGTTCTGTCAGCTGGATTTCTACGACCAGATCATTCTACTGTCTAAAGGAGCATCGGATCTGGGTCTGCTCAACGCAGTTCTAGGTTACGACGTCGAAGAAAGCAAGTGGCCTCGTCGAGGTTTCCCACTCTACCAAACAACCAATATGACGAAAAGCGAACTGGAACGAGTTATCGGTGCCGAACAATGCACTAGGGAAACTGGTTTCATGCAGACTATTCAAGACCTTAGACCAGACGAGCACGTCATGATGCTTCTCTTTCTGCTGATTCTCTTCAATCCGGGTCGCGGTAATCTTCGAAACCCCGTAGTAGTTGCCAAACACCAGATGCACTTTGCTCGAATGTTGCGCAGTTACTTGGATTGGCGTTACGGAGCGGGTCAAGGACAGTCGTTGTTTCACAAGTTCATCGCAAAAGCGACTGAATTGAGGAATGTCAGCGGTGTCATTGACGGTATTTCCAACTTTTGCGAGTTGCATCCCGAGTTGAATAGATTGAAGTGTTGCAAGTCGTTTCTGGCGTTGAATTTCTCCAGCGGAAGCGTCTCCATGAATTCTGATCAGACACTCATTCATGGTTTCTCCAGAGACTAACACACGTGAGTAGGTTGTTAACAGATTGCTTAAAATTTCATGAATTACATTAGCGGCCTGCTAAAATGAAATTTTGCTTCTCTTTTTGGCGTTTTCCATGTGAGGTAATTTTGTGGTCTCCTGTTCTGTGAAGTTGTATAAATCAAATGCTTAAGTGAAATACAGAGCCATGACAGTGTTCAGCGCTTTGAATATACGAATGCTCCCAGCATGGTCATACTAAGCGCCGGTCAACGAATGCGACTTCAAAGGACGAACAGGTTGAAGTAGATAATAGCTGTTCAGTTAACTTAATTCAGCAGTACAATAGCACAGTTAGAGTGCCGCGGTATGTACTATAAGCTAACAATAGGAATTGAATTGTATTAGTAAAATACTATTATAGGAATCGTGAGGTTATAACAATAGTGTTGGAATATACGGTACAAATAATTGTAATGAGTATTACTTATCATGTGCATATATTAGTAAGCAATTACTGCATAGTATTAATATCTCCTTAATTTTAGCATAACGACATCAACTTCGATTAGATAACTTAAGTTGATTAAGATAAAACGGCGATCCTTTTGAAGATCCGGCGTCTTCCATTGTATCAAAAGAAAAATAGTTAAAAGTTTAAGTTTCTATAACTCGTTTTATTTAAACATTAAGCAGTTAATTTTACTTCATTCCAGAATCAATTGATTCAAATTCCAGTGTTGGTGTTCCAGTACTAACCATGGTTGGATATCAAGTTGTGGATGTTTCTTCATCTCTTCCTTTAAGAGCTGCGGGTTTTCACCTACAATTCAAGAAGTAGTTAATGTGACATATAAAAGTCAACTCGACTTATGAACGAGTTAATGTAATGTATAATTAATCTAACTTGGGTTAAATCGTTAATTACAATAAAGGAAGCGCTGGTTCCGTTATAGGGGAAAATATCTCCAGCGATCTCTTTATAGTATCCAAAATGGCGGAGTCGGTAGGTTCCATCCTCAGCACTTTCAGGAATCTCCCAGCGGACTTGTGCTTCGCTCTCGCCCAGTAACGACGAGGTTCTCTTCCAAGTGAACCTTTAGAAACATTTCAGAAGTTACGTAATACGATTGACAGGTACACGTTTTCAGAGAGTAATAGTTACGAAGTCTCCCAGTTGGCATCAGTGGCGATGACAGTCCAGCTATCGTCAGCATCTTGTTTCTCCACCGTTAAGAAAGTTTCTTCGGCCATTAAGTTGTTTCGCGGGTGTCCAGCAACCTTGGCCATGTCAACACAAGAACCATTACAAATTACCGTCAAATATTACAATAAGATAATTGTCAATCTACTAAACAGACACGTTGATTAACTTATTAATCTAACGTTATTGATAACTAGCAATTAAAAGCATTAAGTACTGTACATACGTATATATAGATCTACTAATACATTATACAATACATACACTACATGTATTACATACTAATTATTGCATATAATAACAAATAGTATATTTATATATCTATTTATCTACCCATCCATCCGTCTATCTGTTTGTTTGTATGTCTATTTATCTACCCATCCATCCAACTATCTATCCGTCTATCTATCCGTCTATCTATCTATCTATCTCTTTGTATATCTATTTATCTACCCATCCATTCATCTATCCATCTGTCTATCTATCTATCTGTTTGTATATCTATTTATCTACCCATCCATCTATCTGTCTGTCTGTTTATATGTCTATTTATCTACAAATCCATTCATCTATCTATCTATCTCTTTGTATATCTATTTATCTAACCATCCATCTCTCTGTCTATCTGTTTGTATATATTAATCTACCCATTCATCCATCCATCCGTCTATCTGTCTGTCTATCCGTTTGTATGTCTATTTATCTACCCATCCATCCATCTGTCTATCTGTTTGTATATCTATTAATCTGCTAGTAAAGTAAGCAATTAAGTATAGTACAGCAAACACATGACAAAAATGGCATGAAGTTAAATAATCATGGTGAGAAGTTGGTTACAAAAGTAGCAATCGCAGTCTCGTTCTTGTAGAGCATAGGATAAGGATTGACCAGACAGTCTCCGAACTGCTTTCCATAGGGAGGCCTGTCGAACACCACTCCGTTGACCAGCGAGATTTGTACCCCCAGAAGGTTAGGTGCCGTCGGTCCCGGTGGAATAACTTCGTTCTATTAACACGCATTCTCGTATAAACATTCGTCCATACATTTTACATGTACAATTCACTACATCCAAAGTAGTTTAAGTCTGTTGTTGCTTATTACTTTAACGCTTTCTAAGATGGAGCGTTGTAAATTTACTTAAAGTTTAAGCGACTATTGCTGAGACTAACCTTAGATTTTCAGTGATTTAGTGCCATTGGTTTGGCTAATATAAAATTCTGAAGTTTAGTCTTGACTAACTTCATTAAGATTCGCTTCTATCTTTAGTAACCTACAGCTAATCTTGATTTCAATGTACCAAGTCCACAAATGTTGATATCTACTAAACTGGAACAATAACTATTTAAATATATAAACACGTATATCTATCTATCTATCTATCTATCTATCTATCTATCTATCTATCTAACTATCTATCTATCTATCTATCTGTCTATCTATCTGTATCTATCTATCTATCTACCTATCTATCTATCTATCTATCTATCTATCTATGTATCTATCTATCTGTCTATAGATCAATAGTAGCAACGACAGCGAGAACTAGTTGTACCTGAAACATGCTAGCGGTCAATTTGTTGTACTGGTCCAGGTAAGCGCTCAGAGTATGCGGTCCATAGATGGTCGATCCTCCTTCATAGCGCTGGATTTGATACTCCTCAAAGGTGGTAATGTAATCAGAGTAGGTGTTGGCCAGACCGGCGATGACAACTTTGGTATTTGGCGGGGCAGAGTTACTGAGGGCTTGGGCCATGATTTGGTCTCGTAAGCGACGCCCTGCCATTGTGGTGAATTCACCGGGCACTGCGGCTATAAGTAACTGACCGATGCGCAGAATTTGGGTTTCGACAATCTTCGGCTGCCATGAATACGGCCAATCGATCTAATTTGAAGAAAGATGAACATCTTCACTTGTTAAATGTATACATCAATCAAGATCTGCTTATAGAAAATCAGGAACTATGTAAGTTGGAACCGTTATACGTATGTTGCATCACACAGCAAGAACGTGACACGTGTGCTCCGTTTTCGGACAGTTCTGTTATTTGCCCCAGTTTCACCTGTCGTTGTCTCTCTCCGTTTCCAGAGATGTTGCTCGACTACTTGAAAAACGTGTTCGTTTACTGTATGACGTTAGACGTGTTCAACGGTTTCTTTCTTGTATAGCAAGATATTCAGTCATCATCAGTACATTGTAAATCAGAATCAGATTAGCATCTTAGATATGTATTATATTGATTGATGGAATGTGTCATGGAGAAACGAATATCAATATACCTCTCCAGTGTCCAAGAGAATGGGTTTCGGAGCATGGCAGTCCTTCTGTTCTTGACTGGGTTCCTGGATAGCTGGAACGACCAAGTTCCAGAAGGGGTTCTCCGAGGTCGCGCCCTGAGTGAAATCAAAGGCTCCAGGACCGTCGGTGGTTCCGGCAGCGAAGCTGTAACCCATAGCTGGTTTGCATAGCTTCACCTAAATTTTATCTTATTTCAGTTAGATCTTAATCTTTAATAATCGCATTAGACTGTAAAGTGATTAAGATAGTATAAACGTAGAGTGGTATTGTTTGGAATGTTGATTGAACCTGTCGAGGTTGAATGTTACCTTGGCGGTGGTAGAGTTGGGAAACTGTACGTCGACGGTGTAGTTGGTCATATCGACGAACTGGTGAACGTACTGAATGCTTCCGGACAATGGCTCCATAGAAGAATCATCATGATACAATTCCTAGAATGGTTATTATCATATTATGTTATTACACATAACAACATTCTCATAATCCATCGGTTTAAACTGTGCAGTTGTAGAAGGTATGAACTTTTACTATATGAATAATTTTATTAAACTTAAACGTAAATGAACCTACAAGTACGATATGTTTACCCAGGCTTTATCGAACTGTCGACGACCGATGATTTGCGTGCTTTCCTTCATATTCTTGCCGGGACCGAAAGCAACGCACAGTTGGGTCCTGTTGTTGCAGGTAGAGGTGACGAAGTCGCAGGGAAGGCCCGTGTCCAGACAGCGGGGTCCCATGATGTTGGGAGAAACGTCGCCCAAGTTGGACTGAGCAAAAGCCGCAACGAACGGACCCTGTTTGCGGCAAAATTAAATTTGCTAATTATTACACATGGACAATGATGAACACGTTGTCTAATCAATTCACTTATGTTCATTTACAAATGAAATCTGTCTATCTATCTATCTATCTATCTATCTATCTATCTATCTATCTATTTGTCTGTCTACCTGTCTATCTATCTATTCATCTATTATACAAACCGTGCAACCCGTGATTGGATTATTAATCTGTTAATCTTAAAGAATTGTCAGGTAAACTTAAGACTTTATATATTAACCAGTTTTACTTAAGACTTCATAAAACTACCTTTCCGAGAAGAGTATCGTTGCCGTTGATCGCAGTTTCGAAAAGAACCGCTGCGTAACCCTTGTTATCCGAGGACAGGAGCTTGTTGGTGTTGTTCATGCTGGTCAAATGGACGGCGTACCAGTTGATGATGCCCAGAGGTTCTCCGCTAGTTTTGACGATCTTTAGCTGAACCATCTCCTTATCGGTATCGTAGTCGTACCTATGAAGACCATTTGGGATATATTAAATAGGTACACTGTTTACATTTAACCTTACCTACATAAAATTGAAAATTGATTTCAAGTTAGACCGACAGATAGATGGGTAATTAGATAGATAGATAGATAGATGGATAATAGATAGATAGATAGACAGATAGATAGATAGATAGATAGATAGATGGATAGATGGATAGATGGATAGATGGATAGATGGATAGATAGATAGATGACAGATAGATGACAGGTAGATATAGATAGATTGATAGATAGATAGATAGATAGATAGATATATAGATAGATAGATAGATAGATAGATAGATAGATAGATAGATAGATAGATAGATAGATAGATAGATAGATAGATACTAAGATAGATAGATAGATAGATAGACAGACGGATCTGGGCAAAAGCATACGGTTCAAATTCATCGAAATTTGAGGTTAATTTGCATTAAATAGATATAGTTAGATAGATAATCTCAAGTTATTTTATTATTGGGAACTGAATAGAACGAGATTATACTTTGCCCTTTCAGCTTCGGGGTTGTTCAAATAGGCCGCAGGACTTCGGTTGTAGTTGGCGTCCAGCAGTATCCCTTGGTTGTAGTAGATGTGCGAAGGTTGCATGTTGTTATGAGCTCGTTCAATACTCTACAGACAAGTGCACTCATTTGATATCAAGTTTCGGTATATCAATTTATTTTACATATTATATTAATGATATAACATAATATTATATAGTTATATACATGAGATATTATATAAAAATTGTAATTTATATTGTAATATTATATTAATTATATTATGTAAATTATAAGGGAATGCAAACTTCAACAGTTTTATTCTATAGTAAACCTAGGTCAGGCTATAGGTTAAGCTGGATTTGGTTAAGTTGGGTTATCTGTGCAAAGCAGATCGCCCCTTAGCGGCAAAACCTGGCAGTTTATCTTAGCGGATACAGTTTAGCGCGTGTTTGAATACTCAATTCTGTCATACATTTGTAGTTTTTATATTATGCGTGTTATCGCATATTGCACTATCAAGCTATATTTTTGTATATTTAATATTATGTTTACTGTATGCAACATATATATATGTATTTACATTATTTAAAATGTATACACGCGGTAATGTAAACATCTATCTTATACAGAAGATAAACATAACTATGTTACAGAGGTGACGTAATATATTGGAAGGTGTAGTTCTTACTAAAACGACTCCGTTGACAAGAGCCTCGAAAGTCTGCGTTACGAAGCCCAGGCTGGTGATGGTGAAGAGGAGGTACTGCAGGAATCCAGCAGCTCCCGAATGAGTGTGAGTACCACTCAGCACTACATTTTGGGCAGTGTATGTCGATCCGAATTTCTCTTGAAGGCGATTGACAACCTATCATTTTCATAGGACGAACCCCGGTAATAAAAGAAATAAAGAAAAATTTTGCATATAAACCCAACTCAACTAAAAGGTGTCATAAATTAACCCAACTCAACATGGGTCAAGCTTGTTTCATCTTAAAATCACATAAAATCTGATTAGATCAACTTAAGTCGACTCGTCTTAATAACTCAAAGCCACTCTCAACCGACTCTCAACTCAACTCAACTAAACTCGATTCAACTAGACTCAACTCAACTCAACCCAAGTCGTCAAGTCAAGTCAAGTCAAGTCAACTCAACTCAACTCAACTCAACTCGACTCGACTCGACTCGACTCGACTCAACTCGACTAAACTCAACTCAACTCAACTCAACTCACTCAGCTTAACTCGAGCTTGTTTCGTCTTAAAAGCAGCCCAAAATCTGATTCAATTCAACCCTAATCTCAACTCAACTTAAACTCAGCATAGCTTAACTCAACTCAAGTCAACTCAAGTCAACTCAAGTCAACTCAACTCAACTCAAGTCAACTCAAGTCAATTCAAGTCAACTCAACTCAATTCGACCAGCTCAGCTCAACCCAACTTACATCCAATAACTATTTCATGTAAGAAAACTTGTATACTGTAATCTAAATTGTTTACAACTTACAAGTTGTTTTCAAAAAGTCAATTTTACAAACACTCGACTTCCCGGAGTGAAAGTTTCCCACCACATACCGGAATTGGCAAAATTTTCGCATCTGATTTCGTCACATCAAATTTCACCCGGTAGATTTCCCATCCATGCTTAGATATAATATCAGGAAAACACGTCAAAATTTATTTTCTACAAATCAGTTGCATGACAGTATTTACCTTTTGTATAAGAACGAGTCAAAATCTTAAGGCATTATGTCGAGATAGAATCGGAATCTTTTGAACGGAGAATCTCTATTATGATTTGCATGTTCAGAAGCTATTATTAATGAAGAATTAGTTGTGTGAACCTGGCTTAAGTATGGCGTAATGATGACATCATCAGGTCAGAAGTGAAAGAGGCTTTTCTGAGTCTGTTATGTGCGAACATGACTTGGAAATGTTCAGATAGCATGTTAACAATTTCCCAATTTTTTCCTCTTTGACTCTCAGCACGGAATCATCTAGAGATCAATGACCTTTCCCATGACAAAGACGAATGTCTGTGTCGTTTTAATTAAGTTGACTTTTACCTCTTTAGCAATTATTCTCTTCTCAAAACGGTCTGCATGTGTACGTTTCAACACTTTGGATTTTACACACACCAAACCAGGCATAAATGTTCGTTAATTAACAAAATTTAACGTTTACTTATACTTATAGTTAATTAGTAAATTTTTATTTAGTATTGTTACATCTAATTTTATGCAATTAAAAATAAAAATGATATTTGAGACTGTAATTTTATCTTATCGTTTGTATTAAGCATACCATTGTTGTAAACTGATCATTGTTCTCCACTAGATGGGGTTAGGGTGCTGTAGAGCAATACAATTCCCTAACTGTGACAAGATGCAACTTAATTTGACTCAACCATCTGAAGTCAACTCAACTGATCCTAGCTTGTGTCATCTTAAACTCAAAATCAATTTGAAAACACCTAACTCGTTCAACTCGAACTGATACTTAACTTGACCGACTTGACTAAACTTAACTCAACTCGAGCTTTCATCTTGCAATAAACTCAAAACTAATTCAACTCACCTCAACTCAGTTCGTCTTAATAATTTAACTCAACTCCAACTTGACTCGAACCTCAGCTAATTTTAATGTTTACCCAACTCAACTTGGCTCAACTTCAACTCGGCTCAACTCAACTTCAACTCAACTTCAACTCAACTTCAACACAACTCAACTTCAACTCAACTCAACTCAACTTCAACTTCAACTCAACTTTAACCCAATTCAACTTCAACTCAACTTCAACTCAACTTCAACTCAACTTCAACTTCAACTCAACTTCAACTCAACTTTAACCCAATTCAACTTCAACTCAAATTCAACTCAACTTCAACATCAACTCAACTTCAACTTAAACTCCAATGCAACTTTCAACTCAACCAAAAACTCTCCTAAACTTAAATCGACTCAACTCAGCTAGTTTAGTTACCCAACTCAACTCACCTCAACTCCGATTCAGCTCAACTTCAACTCCACTCAACTTAGCTCACCGAACCTAACTTAATTTTAGACGCAACCCCGCTTGACTTAACTTAATTCAGCGTAGGTCAACTCGTACTTAATTCTTTTTACTCATTCATCTCATTACGAGGCAATAATAAACTAGGGAATTTCAACCCAAATGCAATCAAATAAAATCATCTTGCCCTTTTATAACATGATGAATGGTTATTCGTTATTGGGTACACCAAGGTCGACAAAATAGAGAAGAACGGCCTCAAGCAAACTACCAATGATTTGTTCCACGTGCGTTCCGACCGACAAGTTTGAATCAACCAGATGCTCTGCCATAACAGTTTAGTGACTGTACGGGGGTCTTTGGAAATGACCCACAAGAAGAAATTTCCATCTGCTATTTTCTGCTTTAACAATATCGCAATATTAACACTTAATTTAATTTAAATTATAACATATATTTTATAACAAGACAATTTTCTATTAAATTAAATTGCATAAAACGTGTAAATTTTATTCCTATCATAAATGAACAACATTTGCAACTGAAGTATATGGACTATAATCAAGTTAAAGTTAATAGAATTCAACAACAATATAAAAACTGCAGATGTCTTTTTGCGGTCTATTACTCTGCAAATATGGCCAAAAATGGCACGTTTCAACCAATAGCTCTTGTCCTGCAGACACTGTGAGAAACAATTTTGTTTCGCAACACTGCACATCTTGAGACAATAATTTTCTCAAATATTTCACAGTTTCCAAAATTCACTCTGACTGGAATCGTTCATGATTATGCTGGAAAAAATATAAAGTAATAATCAGAGGAATGCTCCACAACGCATAGGGTTGCGGAGCTAACGAAGATAACAGAAACCGGGAGAGGGTCCGCAACCCCTTAAAAATTAAAGAACATTAACGTTAAATTAATGAAACGTCCTTTTAGTAGTTAGCTAGTTTCGTTCCTATTCCATCTCCGTAGATATAAATAGCTATCGTGAGGTAATTAGCTGAGGAATGTTCCCTAGGAGACAGTCAGTTCAACGGGATTTTAAAGAGTTACAGACCCCTGTTTCTAGAGCAGAAACGAACGAGGGAAGCAGACTGAAATATAAACAATCTGGGCTGGGCAAAAACAAGAGGGGACTGTTGCACTCTGCTGCCCGGTCTTTTTCCAAGTAAGGGGATAACGAGTTGCCAGCAGAACCCGAAAAAAGCAGTTTTATACTCAATCTTGTTCAACTTGATAACGGAACATTCTGTAACTTTATACTGGAACTAGGTATACTAGCTATTAGGAAATGGATAATTCAGACCAAATTATAATTTGCTAGATAGAATAATGTCAAAAATAAGTCCATATTTATTAAATTAAACCAGTTATGTAGCCTTATACTAGAACTGGACACTCAAGTTTAAATACTAGGACTCGGATACTGGAATTAGATATTATGGTAGTACTAATTTATTGGTTCCTAGATAGAATAATATAATCCTATGTCCATTTTTATTGACTTAAACCAATCCATAGCCTTTCACTAGAACAGGATACTCAAATTTAAATACTAGGACTCAACTATGAAACTAGGTACTTTGATAGTACTACAATTCAAATTTCTAGATACAATAGTAACGTTAAGTCCATGTTACTAGTCTATTCAAGTTAGACAAATCGGTTAACTTTATACTAGTACTTTATAATAGAATTCAGATGCTAGGGAGGTACTCTACAACAATAGCAAATTACAACTTCTTAGATATAGTACCATCATAACTACGTCCTTATCAGGACTTCCGAACATTCTTTAACTTTATACTAGTTCTAGACACTAGAATTTAGAAACTAGGACTTGGATACTATAATAGAGGCAAACTATGACTTCCTGATTAAATTACTATCATCACCATGACCATATTACGACTCCATTCAAGTTGCACGAAACATTCTATAACCGTGTACTTAAACTAGGTACTAGTATTTTAAATACTAGTACCTTAACACTACAAGTAGATACTATAACACTTTAATAGTCATGTGATATATCACAATGTCTCATACTTTCATTATCCAAATCAATATACTTAATCTTATAGATGTTATAATACATTTTATCTGGTTCTGTTATATCAGTACGATTATTTCGTTACAGATCATGGAACAGAATTGTCCAGTTTTGCGGTTCCATCATTTCTTGGTTGTTGAACACAGCACACACACGCCGTGATGAAAAGTGTTCTTGTACTGTTGTTGGCCAGACTGTGAAGTACCTCCCGCACCCAATACCAGTCACGTATCCCTTATACATGCACGAGCGCAGTTCGTCCATTTTGCTGGACTAAACTTGATTGCTTATTACTCGTACAGTTTCACAGGTATAGCTACCCAAAAAATACTAGGTGTAGGCCTAGTAGTGCTTAATGCACTGCTAAAGTTTCGTTAAAATCACTTTGATAGTTTAGCCAAAATAAAATTCTAAAAGTTGGATCCCTAGTTGGGTTCAAGACTGTATTCCTGTCTCCAGTTTATCCGTTCAATGTGTGATATGTGTCCATTAACCTGTTATCGTTTTCCCTTTAAGTTTAAAGTGATATGTCTTTAAAATTAATTGTCAAAGTCCAAGAGGTTTTGGCTGAAATGAACCGGGTCCGGTATGAACTTCTGGAAAATTATCACTGGTGGCGCACGTGTTTTTTTCTTCAGTCAGACCGAAAGCAAGTCGCAAGTACAGACGTGCGGGAAACGGTCTGAAAAACCGGTTTCTTTGTGTTGATTGTTTTTATCTTTGTAACTTATTCGGGCTTTTTGAGATATTTCCGAGTCTTTCAACCCGTTGAGGAGGTTTTAACGTCTCTGTGACGTAAGTATCTATAATTATCTTGATTTTTTTTAATTGCCCAGATTTATTAATAATGTGAAATTTTCAAATGAGTTTTCTTTGAAACACTTGTAACTGTTATGTTAATCACGGTTTTTAATTATAAGGTAAATTTTTGAAATGCACTACGCGCGATTTGCGTGAAATTGTAGTTTGATTGAATTCGTTTATGTTTCGTTTAAAATAAGTGGATACGTTCTGGAAGTCACGCATGCGCAACCAATCGCTGAGCTTGAAACAACTTGCTGGACACCAGGAAAACTTGTTTATCTAATCTAATGAAGGGGATATTTACAATTACTAAATGCGTTTAATCTTTTCGCTGATAATTCGCTTTATTATCTGTAAGATTAGACATTTGTTAAGTTTATAACTATGATCTTTAAATTACTTGGAACTAATATTCTAGTATCGAGTCAATATCATGATAATGTATGTAAACCAATCATATTCTGGTAATAACAATAGGTTTCAACTTGGGTTTTATTGCAGAATGGCCGATGTGCGTTCGCTGTTGTTTTACCGAGTTCAATTGAAAAGCTTTAAGCGAACACGTGAACAACCGTTACGTTATCAGTTGGGTTGAATCGCTGAATTGAAACGCGGATGTTGGTTTTTGACGGATCTGTCGTGAAAAGAAATGACAATGCGTGGAAAGCAGCGCGTGAAAACTTGCAAACAATGTCGACTTCCGCGCAATCCAACGTGCGTTATATGTTGTCAGATTGGAAATGACTTTGCAGAAAAATGCATTCGCATATCAAGCATTCAAGTATTTTCAGATACTTGTGAGTTTTACATGAAGCGAAAGAGTTAGAATGTCCGTCTTATCTTTTTTATCTGCTCTGTATCCATGTGTACATACCTAACTATCTATCAATATAACTATGTATGTCTATCTACCTGTCAATCAATAGACCAATCAGCCTATCTATTTATCTATGAATCTATCTAACTAAAATTTGTCTACCTATCCATCGATCCATCGATCCATCCATCCGTCCATCCATCCATCCATCCATCCATCCACCCATCCATCCATCCATCCATCCATCCATCCATCCATCCATCCATCCATCCATCCACCCATCCATCTGTCCTCTGTTCAGCAATCAATCTTGTAAATCTATGATTACATCATATACCATTATTAACTACTCGACTAGATTCAATAAGTTTGGAATCAAGGCTCATCCTAACCAACTAAATTCAATTCAGCTCGACCAAACTTGGTCCAATAGTTGACTGAAATCCACTTACAATTCGTTTGAACACGACTTTTGTTTGAAACCCGACTTAATTAGAATCAAATTAAGATTGGGATCTCTATAAACCTTACTTAAGTTTACCTAAATCCATGGTCCGAGCTATAACCAAACCTAACCCAAGTTAACCATCATAACCTGGAATATTCAACTTAATTAAAAGCCAATCTGATTACCCAACTTGGAAAGTCGACTTTGGCGCATTCTTCTTTCGACTAAGACCGAAGATTGACACGCTAAGCCTACTTTGGTGTCCTTTTTTTCTGCACTCTAGCAGTTCTTAACCGAATGAAGACTGGGATAACGTAACAGAGACGCCTGGCAAACAAAAAGGGTATCTCTTAATTCAAGAGGGACTTTTTCATCCTCTTAATCAGCAGGTCTTCAGTTGTCAAAGTTGCCCGCCTTGCTTTCAGCTAATCGACCATATGGTTTCATCCAATAGCGAGATCCCTTGATGTGACTATAGCTTCATTATCATTCACAAAAGCTTAAGCCCATTAAAGATAAATGCAATTTAAATGTTGAATTTTCAAGCAATATATATCGATAGTGGAACGGCTATAGAATGCCATAGTACATATCCTCACAGTATAAATATCCTTTGTACTTATTCTCGACGTTCCCCGTCTAATCTGAGTTTTATTCAAAAGGAAGCGTCATTTATAATTCGACAAAAAGAGCTTGACGAATCGTCGCGCGTCACGGTCTGGATAAACGGCTGGCGATTTAACGATCGAAGATTCTCAAAACATTTATCGTGTCTTATATCCTCTTAAGTTTTAAGGTTTATCTCTTCTTATTTCAATAATTTATTGCAAATTTTCAATTTTTTTACCCGGCAGAATAGATATACAAATAGATATATTCATGTAGATGTCTGTTTATATGTTATATCATTACATTTAGTATGAACCTTATCATCTTTAACAGTCACAAACATAACAGTCACTTTGAACAAAAAACTAACACACAGGAGATAAAGATAAACCATTTAAAGTTAATATCATCATATCGTTATCACTTTCAATAAGTGTAGCCATCTGTAGCATTATAAGATCCTCCACGCGTCATAAGATTAACATAGGGAGAAAACATAAAAATATCGATTAATTATAAACCAATAATCGATTAAACAGCGATTCTCATATCAGTGGAGATAATGCTTTTAATGTTACTACTATAACGTTTATAAAAACAGGTGCTACAGTAGTATGTGTTGGCACATGAATGAAAATAAAAGGAGGAAGCATGTGTGTGTGTATGTGTTTCTACGAGGGCCCACAGTGCAAAGGGGCTACAACCGAGAAGGAAGGGGGGGGGGGGGTCCCCTGGCGA
>JAIQCU010000864.1:0-10082 GCA_022114935.1 Leptestheria dahalacensis
TAATCTGGATAATTTACTGGAAAACTAGATTTACTGGTTAGTAACGAAGAGGTTTGACAGATAAAACGGAAACGAGAAATGAATGAGCAAAACTCACTTGTTTACGTAACATGGCTTCTTACCTGTTCCAAGCACCTGAACGAAACCAGCAGAATGGTTTAAGGCTTACTGATACGTATCTGCGACGGGTTAACCTTAAGGTTAATAGAAAAACGTGCAAATAGACGTCGCTATTAGTTCCATAGGAAACGAGGAACCTTAATCGAGATAGTTAAAACTGTTAACATTCCTGTACAAGAAACTCTCCATTCATTTCCAAACACACACACACACACACACGTATATGAATCGTATATCTACAAATAACTAATATACAATACCTAAATATCTAACAGCTTTATCGTTCCAGCGGTTATCACTGGCTGTGTTTGGAATCGCAGATAATTACTTAAAATGGCTAATCCCCTAATCATTTCATCCCGAACAACTTTGGAAGTCGAGTGTCACCTTTCTAAATATTTTTTCAACCTCTGGTGCGGTGAAGAACTGAAAGTTCCTTAAAGGTTCTACTGAAAATGAAAGTTATCGAGATGACAGTTGAAGAAATCAATACTTGTAAGCATCGGATTTCAGTTCGTTATCAGTTTGAATCACACAGGTATAAGTGAAATTCATAGTAGAATCTTCACGTGAATCTTTGTTGTTAACCAACAAAACGCGTTAAAGATATAAGCAGAAAACTTGGATGTCACTTGCAACAGATTGTAAAAGGAGCCCCATGATTAAATTTGTGCAGTCTTTACCACCAGAAAGTACCTGAGAATGGCGATTTCTTTGCTTAGATGCTAAACACCTGTTTATGTAAGATAGGTTATAATTACTCAAATTGAGATTATCAGTTAAGAAGTTGGTCGTGAATAACCTCGAAGTATCGTCGTCAGCCAACCTATTCACCGTTAGTGTACCCAAAATCTATCAAAGTTTGCAGTTTAGTACTACTTTCAGTAGTCAGGTTTCTTATTGCTGTACCTTACCGTCTAAATTCTGTACATACTAATGTTACATACTAGTAATAATAGTTAACATAAGGTTACGCATTACAATAGATCTAGAACTTATGTTACAGGTTGTACAATCGTGAAGCCAAGCTTCGCTCAGTCCCGTTCCTATCAAGAAGCTGATGAATGAACACGGTGGGTTAAGTAACATCTCATAAGTCTTAATTAAACTAATATCCAAATATCTGCCGTACATCTAAAGGTAAAATGATGTGAAAAATTTGGGCACAAAAACTATCTATTCAAAATGATGGTAGAGTCTCTTGAAATGTTGCTCAGTTGTCGTATATTACATTCTCAAGCGAAATTTTACAATGCGTACATATATTAGCGCCTTCTGGTTACTGGCCAATACCAAACAGAAGCTTTACTTTCGTGGATTTTTTTTTTTTTACAGTCAAAGTATATCGTAGAAGTTTGTGCAGAACATTATACTGTTTAGTAGCCGTTGGGACGCTGGTTGTTGTTACGATTGATGTTGCTGTTTGCGTTGTATTGGTTGGAAGGACCCTGCTTGGCTTCTCCTTGGTACTGGACATCAGCAACGTAGCCGTTCTCGTCAGCGCGGTAGTTGACGATCTGAATGCGGCCATCGGGAAGAAGGACGCGGTAGGTTCCAGAAACTACCTTACCGTCGCTGCTCTCCTTGTGGCCGAAGTCGTTACCGGTTGGTGCGTCCTTAACCTCGTACTGGAACTCATGGGGCCTCCTCTGCGTAAGATACTTGACTTTACAAACTATGAACATTAGATGAAATGTTACTGTAAACTTAAAGTATTAAACTAACTGTTGAAATTAATTTTCACATGTTAATTAATTCATTGAAAATGGAACTATAATGTTAAATCGTACGAGTGACAGCTATCTGTAACCAAAATCCTCAAACTTACAGGTTCCTCAGGTTGCTGCTGTCCTCCACCAATGCGACCGGCTTGGATCGCGGTCTGCTGGTACTGCGGCTGGTACTGGGCTAACGAAACAGCGCAGCACAGGGACAGAACGGCGAATACCTAGTCCGTTTAAAACAAGTGAACTAACATTCAGTTTTTATAGCTATTTAGTTGATTACGTAGCTCTCTATCATGAAAGTAGTTCACGTGATGCTGATATGCAATAGAAGTATAGTTGTTAAAATCTACTGTAGGATAAATGCTAACGAGCTTATATCACATAACGATGTCCAGTGGGTTATATACTGATAACCGTGTTCAGTAATACGAATCAAGTAAGATTTAACGCTAAAGTAAAGAGAATATCGACTTAAAACTGAATGAAAGTAATCTGGAATTATACCTTGAACATGTTGTTATTGGGTTGGTGGAGCTGTGTAAGCTGGATGAATTGGAGAAGACACTGATGCTCTTTGCAGAAGAGTCGCGAGGCTTTTATAGTGGAAGAAGACCAAGGTGAAGTGGTTGGCTCAAGGTGTGTCTCCCCGCATGAAGATGGGAATGAGAACAAGTAATTTATCCCGATTTCTCTCGCCGGGTCACTCGAACAACCGTGTTGCACTTCTTTAAATTCACGATGATTATTTGGCGCATCCATCCTTTCACTTTCGGCTCCAGCCAAAACGTCCAAAATAAATCTGCACGCAACAAAAGCCCGAGTCAATAGTCATGAAATTCAAATCAGACCAACCTACATACCTCCACTTGCAACCTTTTGAACCGTCTCTTTGTAAGATTAGACATTGCGATGGAGTTACGCAAGATTGCAGTACAATCTTAGGTACATTAACTTAATTCTACATCTTGTTGTTCGCTTACTGTTACATGGGACTTTGAACGAAGCTTATTAGGATTGTATCATTGCTATTGGGTTTTAAGTTTAGACTTTATTTATTTATTTATTTAATTCAAATTACAGGGCAATCAGGCTGTGCCCATGGCCCTGCTTTTGATTTGTTTACCAGTGCGACGGGTTATAATATTGAAAGACATCACTTCGGGAAAAGGGAAAATAACTCAATCTTTGTTTTGTTTTAGTGATTTTAAAACCAAGTCCGATAGTTCTAAAAAGCCACGTTCTTTAGTTAAAATGTTCTTGTAGTTGTATTGTAAGCCGGCGGCACTTAGTGCACGCCTCAATTTGGCTCTTTCTTTGTTCAGCAAGATACAGTGAAATAAAATGTGTGCAGTGGAGTGATACGAACACCCACATCTGCACAACTTGTCAAAATTGGCTTTATATTTGGCTAAGGTAGGCTAGTTTAGACTTTGGCTTTTACATTCTCTGTCGCAAAGTGGCATAGAGCGTGGAATATCACCGTTTGTAAAGCTGATAACGCTCAACTATTGTTTTATACCAGAAACCTTTCATTGGTACTGTAAATTTTAATCTGACGTTATCTGGAACCTATGAAACAGGAGAACCTAATGATCTTGGTCATTTGAAACCCTACTACTTAAGGTAATTATAATAACAGCCACTAGCACGACAGTAAAACCGCAATAGCAGAAGATATTCTTATGATATAACCATCCGGTCCCATAATGACTGCACTGGACTTTCTTCCTCGAGTCGCACGCTTCTTTTTTTCTGCTTATCTGCTTCTTTTCACGGTTGGTGGTATATTCTACATCGGTAGAAACCTGTTGTGGTGTTTTTATTCTTACACGACTCTGCTAGTTTTTGTTTCCTAAATGGCGACTGCAGCGAGGGACAGAATGAAAGGCAAGAATTTTTGACATAAAAATATAACGAAAACGCGTGATGGTGAGAAGAGTGCCAGAGATCAGAGTTCGTGGGTGAATAGAAAGGAATGGGCATTAGAGGAACCGCTCGCCATTTGCTCATCGCGCAATTATCTAGCCTCTCACAGCCACGGCCAAAAAGTTCTTAAAACACTTTTTATTCGGGTATTGGTTTCGGTTTAGAGAGGAGTTCTCTGCGTTGAGGGTTTAAATAGCGCATCTGGAATATTCTTAATTAGCTTATGAGAAACCTGTATTGAAGTCCGCGTGTTCATTGTAACGGACAAAACTTTACCCGAATACAATTGGACCTCATCTTCGTTATTGGTCGCTCTCCTTGTGGCTGAAGTCGTTACCGGTCGACGCAACCTTAACCTCATAATAAAATTCCTATATTTGCTTTTTGAATTAGAATCTTAGACGATTAAACTCTTAACTCGTAAGTCGTATACTAGTAATGCTACGGCTAGTTGCAAGGATGAAAACCGGAATGTTTGAAGCAAAAAGTGCACCCTCATTACTACATATTCCGCCAAGTGCGGCATGTTGCAGGAATGTAATGTTTATACATAGTATCTAATGTACCAAATGTAAGACATTTAATATAACTATCATAAAGCTGGCTTTACCAATGTAAGTTTATCTGCACTGAGAAAGTGTAACGCATGATTTTTGTGGGTTGTTGCCGACTTTTGTAACGCAAACTGCTGATACTGCGCCAGCGCTATACCGAGCAGCATAGGCATACAGATACATACAGATACAGAGAGAATTACTAGTTTTCAGCCATATTGGTTATAGGGGTTAGGTTAGGTTAGACTAGGTTAGGTTACTAAGACTCAACTATTCCTTTATACAGCAACTCTTAGCAAGATTTGAAAAATCGCATTAATTTTGTGCTTGATTAGTCTTGGTCGTTTCTCTTTTGGCAATTCGACACTTTCTCGAAACGTTATGTAGCAGCGGAGGCTATACTGTTGCATGCGTTTTCATATGTAGATGTGATTTTTCAGCTTTTTAGATATACTGCAATATGAGAGTTGAAATACAGGCTTTCTTGTCATATAGCTAACTTGTAAGTTAGCTGTATGACTGCTGTAAGCTGTGTTAAGCTGGAGGAACTTGAGAAGACACTGTACGCTCTATGCAGAAGAGTCGTGAGGCTGTTCTAGCGGAACAAGACCAAGGTTGGTCTCGTTGCATGAAAACGGGGAATGAGAACAAGTAATTTTATTCTGAATTTTCTCACTGCACTTCTTTATTCATGATTGTAATTGGCGCACTACCGTTCACTTTCGACTAAAGCCACAACGTCTAAATCGAATCTGCAAGCAACAAAATCAAGTCAACAGTCATGAAACTCAATCAGACTTACACCTACACTTCAACTCGCGAGTTTCCGAGTCCGTCTTCGTGAGACTACGTTCCAAAAGACGCAATGCATTTCGTTGCAATGTGATTAACGAATTCAACTCAAATTCGTGTTATTCTTCAAGTACCGTTACTTAGAAACTGGACGATGTTTATTAGATATCATGGAGGGGTTCGCTAGTTCCAAGAATCACCGTATACTTGCCTGGGGGTGGGAAATGAGGGCCAGGGTGAAGAATCACGATAAAGTTAATTAAAATCACTGAGAGGTGAGGGTAAGAATTACTCAATGATTCCTGACTACGCAGACCTAAACGGAGTAGCGAACCCCTCGGATAAACATTGATTAACTATGATTACACTGCTTTAGTACTTTATATAAAAACCCTTCATATGTTGTTGCATTGGTTAGAAATGACGCATAACACTTGGAAACCATTTTCTCCTTATTCTATGAACTTAATCCTCATGTTTATTCTTGAGCTTTTATACTTTCATTTGCAATTTCACATAAAGAGTGAAAACCTTTCACTGGTGTTTATAAACTTTAATCCTACGTTATCTAAAATCAAATAAAAAAGAAGAATTTCCTTTTCGTGGAACTACTTGGAAGGTAATTATGTTAATAGCCATTTATTAGTACGGCAGTAAAACCGCACCAACACAGATATGCTTATGATATCATCCAGTCCCATAATGACTGCACTGGACTTTCTTCCTCGAGTCGCACGCTTCCTTTTTCTGCTTATCTTCTTCTTTTCACGGCTGGTGGTATATCTACATCTGTAAAAAAAAACCTTTTGCTATGTTTCTTCGCCTAGTTTTTGTTTCCTAAACGGGTGACTGTAGCAAGGAAAGGAACGAAAGGCAAAATTCCGCTAAAAAAATATGGCGAACACGCGTGATGGTGAGAACAGTGCCAGAGATCAGAGTTCGTGGGTGAATAGAAAGGGATGGGCATGAAAAAAACCACCCTGCCATTTGCTCATCGCTTAGTTATCTAACCCTTTCACAACCACGACCGAAAAGTATTTGTTAAAAAAATTATTCTGGTCAAACTCTTTTCAATTTAGAAAGATATCTAAAAACTAAAAAAAGATGTCTATCCCATGATGTCCACTCCGCTTTCTCCTAGCACCCTAAAACGCAGGTACATCTTATTATAGTTCTCTAGTCAGAAATATAATCCGTTGGGTAACAAACTTGCAAGCAGCAGCTCAGAATCTTGTTATCGGTCTATGGAAGCTTTGTATTAAGAACTCTGATAACAGTGAAAACGCATATATATACACCAGTGCTTGTAGTGGATCTTAGTCTAGGTGAAACTAGATTCACTGAACTAGTTCACAGTTACTATGAATCTATAAAGTACGGGGAAACTGATGCATTTTTGCAACTGTGTGACTGTCGCAGTCTTCGTTTTGTCTTTAACAGGTAAATGCTTTGAATTGGAGATCTTTGTAGCATTTTATTGGCTGTTACGTGATTGCATAGTCGTAAAGTAAAGTTTATTCGTTGTACTATAATCAGTATTACTAGGCTATAATATCAAGTTGAAGTGCAGTAGAGAATAGACGAGCATACCACGAGCATACCACGAGCATACCATTTGTAACGTAAGTATTCAATGACAAGTGGATTAAGTAGAAGTGTTTAAACTATGCAGCTGTCAATGTATCTTTAATGGTTGCAATTTCTTCTAATTCTGTGTTCCGTAATATAGGTAAATAGATAGACAGATAGATAGGTTGGTAGATAGATAGAGTGTATCTTATCAGCCATTGGGCAACGACGGTGACTGCGAAATTACGCATACGTAATATCATTAGGTTTGTGAAGTCTTGTTCGTCTTAACTGCCCATAACACAGAAAAGAAAAGTAACCGAAAGATCTGTGGTCTTTTCGTGCAGATTACAAAAATAGGCAAGTGACGAGGTGGATAAATAGGTGGATAGATGAGCAGGTAGGTCGTTAGACGGATATAGCTTGGTAGTTAGATGGATGGATAGGTAGATATATAGATAAGTAGGTATATAATGATTCCTTATTTTAATAATGTGAAACTCGAATGGCATTGGAATGGAATTGAATTTGAAACTTGAATAGCAACCAATTAATACTTTTACGATTAATTGACTGTTAATTCCACCAGAATCTGCGAATACTTGGCGTGTTCCCATTCCGGGATCCTTCGGTTCTTATATGAAACTGCAACATCTAAAAACTACAACAGCATAACAGAAACTACTACGATACTAGACCCTGCTATTGCAGATGAAGATACCACCGATCCTACCGATCCAAATGACTTTCTTTTATCAACCACTAAACCTAGCGCTGACGCAACAGAATCCACAGCAAACGGAGGACTTTCTACTGGAAGCTTAATTACAACAACTGGCGTAAATACTGCTTCTAGAGCAGTTACTGGAACGACCACTGTTGGAATTACACCGATTGCTAGTACAGCAGCTTCTGCTACGACCGATCCAATTTTTACCACCTCTACAAATGCTATAGAGGCCGCTACTACCACTAACATACCCACAGAATCTGCCGAACCTACGACTACGGCCTCTGAACATTGCGTCCTCGATCCAAATGACGTCTATTTGCCGTCTTCCTTTGACGGTGAATTACCGTCATCTGAGAGACCCCGGTTCACTGTCCCGTTACGCTTAAGACGTTTATTTCCCTTCGTGCAACCGCGTCATTTCATAGGCGATCTTAAGACGTTTATTTCCCGTCATGCAACCGCGTCATTTCATAGGCGATACAGAACTTAGCTGGAGCTTTGTTGATGACTCTATTTAGTTTCTTCTTCATTAGGCAGATCCTAAACTCTATAAAGAGGTATCGATTCGTCTTATTACGTAATACAGCAGCTCCAGGCTATAGTTTTACGCTCAAGACGGCGATGAACCGTCTGTAAACAAAGACGGCCGTTTACCGTCATCTGGCCCAAGAGCCAAATACTTCACTATTTAGCTTTATTGGATTGACTACATTCTCTATTTAGTGTCTTGTGCATTAGGCATATCCAAACTCTATTGAAATCTACCTATTTCTTTTTGATTTCGTAACTAATGGAAGACCTTGAGTTGACACTACGATATGACGGAAAGTAAACGTCTTAAGCGTAACTGGACAGAAAGACTGGTTAATGATCTATTTTCCACATAATCCTTTTGTATTACAGTAACTGCACTACCAATTCAACTGTAAGTACAATACAGAACAATTTACACAACCTAGAATCTGGAGCTGAGCCATCGGAAGTCTTGAACAACGTTAGTAGAGAAATTAAAAACTCGAAGACCCATTGTTGGAGGAGATTTGCTCGTTGTCAAATAACCTTTTAGCCAATTCACTGGATTATCAAGAAACGTTACTGCAAAACGAGAGCTTACAGGGGGATGAACGTCTAAATAAAGCAAGGAATTACACCAACTCTGTTGCCGAGTTTGTTACCTTTCTGTACGCTGACGCGGGCGTTTGGTGGACTTTACCAAAAGTTGAACGGGATGTGACCTTTGAACAAGTTGGTAGCAGCCTCAACAGAGCTGTTTTCCAAGTGGCAAACAGCATGCAACCCCACGACAGCTACGTTAGCTCTAGCGAAAATTTAGGTAATTGTATTTGACAGCTGTTAACATCCTTTCTGATCATTCTTTTTACAACAGTACTAAAAGCAGATTTGGTTGCGTGCCACGACTACAAGGACAAGCAATATGTATTCGAAGTTCTAGGAGAGCGGTATGCTACGCTACCTCCTGGTTTCTACGAAACTGGCGAAGCAGATAACACAGACAACATTAGCCTTTCCTTTATAGTTAAAAAGAATGCATGGGAGATCCTAAGTGAAAGAATTGTAGGTGATTGCTTAAATTTATTAACAAACGTACATGTAAAACACAAGTTTCCACTTTCAGGCGCCTGTGTGAGAATTCGTTAGATGAATCTACTAGATTAAACATCGCAGTCTTGGTGTCTCCTTCGGTTGAAGTTGCAGTTGGAGGGCTCATAGCCAACACGACTTGGTTTCCTAAAACAAATCAAACGGTGATAATTCACCTTCAAAAAAGCGAACCCCTAGAAAACCAGCGCACTGAAGGCCGTGATGTAATTACCAGTACATTTAACATGGGCGAGGTGAAGTGTGTATTTTGGGATAAAAGCACATCGAAATGGCCATCTGACGGCTGCCTGCTCACGAACGACTTACCGACGAGTTACACGTGCGAGTGTGAACATCTAACAAACTTCGCAGTGATTATGGATATAAATGGCGTCGCCCGTAATGTAAACAAATTCTCTGATATAATGTGCCATGTGTTATCAAAAATTGCATACGTCTAGGTCCTTCATCTGGAAATCATTACCGTGTATGGTGGAGTCATATCTAGCGTATCGCTTGGGATAACGGTCATCATATACTTCTTGATAAATTCGACTGAAGGATAATAGCAACTCAGCTGTTAAATTCTATTCACTTCAGACGTAATTTACTCGCTTTCCTTCATAATTCTCAGCGTTTTTGTGTAAATCACTGATTTATACCGTATTATCATAGTTTCCTGTATTAGATCTCTCGTTATTTTTCTTTATTTTCTTTTTTTTTAACGTTTGTGTGCTTTGTTTGATTTTTCAACCATGTTTATGCGTTCTTTTTTCTTGTATCTCTTTTATGTTTATTATATTTTGTCCTAATTTTTAATGCTGAAGTGTTTCTTGTTTCTTACTGTTTTCATATGATTTTTTTTTCTCCTTCTGCATTTGTTCCGCTTCACCTTAATTTTCTTATTATGTTGAAGTGTTTTGTTTTCTTTCTTTTGTTTTCAATCTGCTCTCCCGATTGTGACTATTTCAATTTTCTTTGTTTTTAAGTTAAAATTCAGAAGAAATTAATGTTAATATGCCCTTGGGCCATTTAACAAATACACCTATATATCTACAA
>JAIQCU010000864.1:10109-32069 GCA_022114935.1 Leptestheria dahalacensis
AAAAACAGCAACACATTGTTGCCAACTTGTGCTTATCACTTCTGGTGGCTGAAGTGCTTCTTTTGAGTGGACTGGATCCTATCGAATTCGAGGATAAAACATCACACCAATCCTTTGCTGCGTTACTGGAGTTATGCTGCACTTTTCGTACCTTTGCACTTTCTCGTGGATGTTTCTTGAAGGCAGTCATGTCTGCTTCAAACTTATTAGGGTACCTACAGTATCATTCAAAGGCATATAATTTTTGTACAAGTAATTTATTTTACTAACAGGTACTTGGAGGAGGTCTTCAGTTTAAATTGTGGGTATATTACTTGATTGGATACGGTGGTCCATTTGGGATTGTCACGATGTGTTTCGGGGTTACTTTTGATACGGAGTGCAGGGAATCAATCATCAATATGGAGACGTAAGTTTTTATGATAAAAAGTGTTAGAATACCCATTCTTATGTATACCTCTACAGATGCTGGATCAATAACCGCTATATTCATATCTACGGCTTCATTCTTCCTGTAGCTGTATTCATCTTGGTGAGAAAACTGCTTACATCTATTTCACGATACTGAATCTGAATCTCAATTTTAGTTCAAAATAGTTTTCCTGGTTCTCACGATGAGTACCATATGCTGCAAGAGATTCCAAGGTCAGGGTAAGGTCCATAACAGACTGCCGATCAACTGGATCAATGGCGTAGTTACTTCCATATTGCTGTGTTTTGTTCTTGGCGTCACATGGGTGTTTGGATATATGTACGTTACTCAAGGTGCAGCTCTACTTTCAAATGCTGTAATTCCTTTTATATTAATTCCATCTTTTCCTTCGCTCCTTCTAGCAACATTGCTACTCGCGTACATCTTCACCGTTTTGCATGCAGTTCAAGGCTATTTTGTCGAATATTTCTTCTACTTTGGAAACCGGAGAATAAGGAACGAAAGTCGCAGACAGCTGAAAAGAATTCCGGTACATTACTTGAACATGACCCCTTCACCAATAATTCCACATTCAGTTTTACATTCTGTAGAGAAGCGAAGCGCAGCAGTTTGATGGAACAGATAGCAGCGTCAGAAAGTAATATTCTTTCTTCGTTGTTTTCCGGGACGCTCATCAACCCGGAATGTTGGATCACGTGAAACTGAACAAATTCATTCGTTCTGGAAGCCAGCGTGAATGGGTGGCTGTTTCATTTGCTTGTGAACTGTTTGCGCATTTCAAATATTCAACTCGCTTTTTAAAAGTCTACTTTCCTTCTTAATAGTATACCAGATAGTACCGGCAAATAACGTGCTATTCATAAGCGCACATTTTCTGCTGTGACAGGTGCACCCGAAATGCGACATGGTATGTTACTTGATATAGTTCATAGCATACAACAGCATTTCCAGCTATGTTATCGTATGTTACATTTCCAAGCAGAAGTGTACAATGTGTTAATCAGTCCTGTGGCCAACACAAGAAAAACTTTCTCTTTAGACATTTTGTTACCAACTTAGTTCTCTTAGTTTTAGCCAACCAGTAAGGTGCTGCCAGTTTATGTTTACTGTTGATGCTGTTGCAACTAATACAAATTTATTTGCAGATGACAGTGAAGGTCGAATGCTCATTCATGTTGCTAGTTGTCGTATATTACATTCTCAAGCGAAGTTATAAAGGGTATAGTTATAAAAGCGCCTTCTGAATACTGGCCAATGTCAAACAGAAACTTTCTTCTCCATGAATTTCTCACAGCTTAGATCATATAAGCTTAATAGCCGGTGGGACGCTGGTTACTGTTACGGTTGATGTTGCTGTTAGCGTTGTATTGATTGGACGGGTTCTGCTTAGCTTCTCCTTGGTACTGGACATCAGCGACGTAGCCATTCTCGTCAGCTCGGTAAGTGACGATCTGAACACGGCCGTCGGGAAGAAGGACGTGGTAGGAACCAGAGACTACTTTACCATCGCTGCTTTCCCTATGGCCGTAGTCGTTACCAGTGGGTGCATCCTTAACCTCATATTGAAAGTCGTGGGGCCTTCGCTATAAAATCAAATATTTAAAAATATAAATTTAAAACACAGTCAAATCTTTGTTTGTTCATGATAACTAGGTTGAATCAGTGGAGCACGTTATTTTATTAAGAAATCAGTACTTTAGGTATTGATTAGTATTTAATAATATGCTATTACGGACAGTGTCTTACTTGTGTATTACGGCTCTGTGTCAGTTAAACTCAAGTTGAAATAAAAATGACTTACCGGTTCTTCAGCTGGCTGCTGACCTCCTCCAACGCGACCGGGGGCAAACGCAGGCTGCTGATACTGTTGCTGCTGTTGCTGCTGGTACTGGGCCAGCGAAATGGAGCAGCATAGAGACAAAATGACGAATACCTGCTTCAACCCACACATAAGAGTAAAACTAGAGTCGTCTTGCATTGCTACTTTTGAGTTGGTGCTCAACGATAAGACGAATATAAAACTAACAAATGAACTAGTACCATTAATAGTAAGAGCAATTAGATTCAATTAGATTAAAGTAATTTTAGTAAACCGAAGTACCTTGAACATGTTGCTATAAGCTGGTGAAGCTCTGTGTCAAGCTAGAGGAGGAACGCAAGAGACACTGGTGGTTTCTGCTAAGTAGTCGTGAAGCTTTTATAGTGGAAAGAGAGTTGAAGATGAAGACGCCGGGAAAGGTATGTCATTGTACAAAGATGGGAATGAGAACAAGTATCTTAACCTTTCTTACCGGGGCATCTGGAACGATCGTGTTGCATATTTTTACACGTTTTTATTCGTAAACTAGCGCATCATCCTTTCACTTTCGGCCCAAGCCGGAACATGTCGAGTAGCCGAAACTGAAATTAGAGGAGATTCACAATTATGCTGAGATTTTAGTTTTAGGTTGACGAGTCAATCTACTTGTCACGTCTTGTTGCATATTAAAGTTTCTAATTATTACCAAAAAAACGTAAAACAACATGCGAATAATATGGAACGATTTTATTGAATGGAGGTAGTTCGTCAACTAACGTCATCAGTTAGTACTGGAGTGAGCAATACGAGTTGGAATCCGCAGGACCGATCCGTGTTCACTACTGCAGGCGTCCGTGTTACGCCATACGACTACTTGAACACCTTAACTATTTTTCTTTAATAAAATCAAAATTACTCTTGAATGCTGAAAAACTTCCTCCTTCAACCTTTGAGTAACTTGCGATGACGTGTAGTTCCATATGTTTTTAGGTTTCAATAGTTTACCTCGAGTCGTGGACCTCAGACTAAAATCATCGATTGTCTCTGTAACCAGTGAAAACGTTGTTTTTAAACGTTTTGGTTTTATTTTTGTCTATACTTTCTTCAGTATGCTGATATATACCTTATCTAAGCAATGTGAATGCCCATTGATCGCTCTCTTGCTTTGTTTGTGTCCCAGATCTGTAATATCTTCCCAGCCAATAAAAATAAAATATGTTGTATCGGAGCTGAGTCACACAAATCGCGTGCGGGTGTAAAATTCTTTCAGTTAAAAAGTCTATTTAAATTACTATCAATGCCGCTAACAGCGAGCTTAAGATGCATCAGTTAACTGCGAATCAACAACTTTAGGTTCAGTTAAAGCAATTTGACCTTATCTTCTATCGCTATGACAAGCAATACAACGTTGATAAATTGCGAGAAGCATAAAGCGCACACGAAACATTTCGTAAACGAAAGTTTCTTCAAAACTGCACTGAAATTGCGTTAAAGAAACAGAGCTATACAGTTAAACCCGTTTCGTAATTAGCGTAATGGACTTTGAATCATACAGTTTTTCATTTCTCTCGTCGCTGCTACCTTTCTCGTTTCACCGCTGGTGGTAGACACATGTAGGACCTTTACACGACTCGTCGGGGCTTTTCTTAAAGTGAAATCAGCAACACCGGGAATGAAAGGCAAGAATCCCCTATAAAACTACACTTCAAAACTCGTGATGGTAAGGAGTGCCAAAGATCACAGTTCCCAGTATGCTTAGAGCGAGCTGGGTCTAATACACTATTTTATCAAGAAAAAAAAAGATCACAGTTCGTGGGTGAAGGTGGGGATGGGCATCGGAAGAATTTGCTCATCACGTGACTACCAAGCATCGTCTGGGGTGTAGATTCTAAGTTTATGACAATCGTTTTTTAAACACAGTATGGACGGTTTCTGAACACCTAACGAATCACGTGGTGAAGAAGGATTTGGCGCGTTCGAAGGTCAAATATAGTTATCAGATGAGCTGTCCGTATTTAACTCACGACGTATTAGGTAGACGCCAAATGTATCGACAAAGTTTGAAGATAAACTTCGTAATTGGTCCGGTTTTATACTTCCGCACGTATTTTTCTATAACTAACGTAATTTGTCTGCCCAACTTTCAGTTGCGAGAGGAGTGTTCGATGGCCGAGAAGGCACTCGCAGATACAGATGTAAAATCAGTGTCATCTTTCGCCTTTTCATAAAAGATTACTTTTGGCCTTCGGCAAGTCCAACTGAATAGACTTCCGTGATAACTACAACCGACAAAACTTAGTAATTCATCTATAACAGTATTGCGATGCCTAATTCTGCTATGGGCGTAAGAATTAGCACCATGGATCTTTAGTATACCCAATAAAAGAATGGCACAAAGCACAAACTGATCTTAAACAAGTTGTATTGGGTAACATACGTAAAGTACAGATCAGGGGCGTTTTACTTCTGGACACTTGGGCCTCTAGGCCCGGGACTCCGACCGTTAACAAGCTCGACTAGTCTACATCTTAGACCAACTTGGACCTTCACTTGGATCTTAAGGGGCGACCATCCTTTTAAGGTGTTCTGTAAGGGCGTGGTCCAGCTTTCTGGTCAGCATCGGCCAAA
This sequence comes from Leptestheria dahalacensis, assembly GCA_022114935.1. Lineage (NCBI taxonomy): Eukaryota > Metazoa > Arthropoda > Branchiopoda > Diplostraca > Leptestheriidae > Leptestheria > Leptestheria dahalacensis. Next base: position 14,969 of record JAIQCU010000864.1, read on the forward strand.
ACGTACATGTCCATAAACACGTATGCATGACAGAAATTCCCCACGTGTAACTCGATCTAATAGAGTTACTATAGTTGACTTGGTGAACAATACAGGAAGCGTTTCGGTTAAATCCCAATCCTATTCCTTACACCTATCTGATAAAAACAAGATTCCTAGAATCAAAATCTGCTGGGCAAACCTTTGCACCGTAGTGTTCTGATAACAACAACAAACAGAACAGCTTCGTATATCATAATTACCTTCACTGGGCCCTCATGCATCAGTACAATCAATACGGGAATCCAGTTCACTCTTTCCCCAAGCTCACTGCGTACAAGAATGGGTTTTGTTAATGGTGCATCTACTGTTTTATTCGTCTTGTTATTCGCAGGTGACACTTATAAAACATATGTCAATACCCCCAATAGCGCAAGAATTAATAATATATTTATCAGATGAACGCCAATCATATTAAATTGTCAGAGAAAACAAGTCAGTAATTGAATATTTCAAGAGTAGTTATTTAAGTGACCCGAGTTATTACCTTTTACAATTGTGTACCCACAACAGGCCTCTGCTACTAAGGCCTAAAGCAGCTAACTACAAACTACAACACAATACAGTAACTTCAGTATTAGTTACTACAGCTTGCTTAATCTAGTTATTTAATTACTATTTATATTAGTTACAGCATCTTCGTCTGCTGAACCTACTACTGTTGCAGAATCAAGGACTACAAATGAAGACTTTGCCACCTCCAAGCCTACTACTGTGGAACAATCCACTACAACTGAACAGAGTACTTTTCAACCCGACAGCACTTCTAGCGGATCCACATCTTTTAGCCATACCACTACGACAACAGATACTGCAACTCCGGCAGTAACTACAACCACAGAACCCTCTGGAAGCACCAGCGAAGCTATGCCATCAACTACAACTGCTTCGACTGTAACGGAAACACTTCTTCTCACCACTGAAGCAACTTCTGGGCTTACTAGTACAACTGAAGAATTTACCACTACTAGTGTGGGAGAATCTACCACAACTGAACAAAGTACATTGCAAACCGACAGCACTTCCAGCGGATCCACATCTTTTGGCGATACCACGACGTCAACAGAAGCTACAACCACACAATCCTCTGGAAGCACGAGCGAAGCTATGACAACAACTGCAACTGCTACGACTACAACGGAAACATCCTTTTTCACCACCAAAGCAACTTCTGGGCTTACTAGTACAACTGGAGAATTTACCACAACTAGTATGGGAGAATCTACTACAACTGAACAAAGCACATTGCAACCCGACAGCACTTCCAGCGGATCCACATCTTTTAGCCATACCACTACGACAACAGATACTGCAACTCCGGCAGTAACTACAACCACAGAACCCTCTGGAAGCACCAGCGAAGCTATGCCATCAACTACAACTGCTTCGACTGTAACGGAAACACTTTTTCTCACCACTGAAGCAACTTCTGGGCTTACTAGTACAACTGAAGAATTTACCACTACTAGTGTGGGAGAATCTTCCACAACTGAACAAAGTACATTGCAACCCGACAGCACTTCCAGCGGATCCACATCTTTTGGCGATACCACCACGTCAACAGAAGCTACAACCACGGAACCCTCAGGAAGCACGAGCGAAACTACGACAACAACTACAACTGCTACGACTATAACGGAAACACCCTTTTTCACCACTAAAGCAACTTCTGGACTTACTAGTACAACTGAAGAATTTACCACTACTAGTGTGGGAGAATCTTCCACAACTGAACAAAGTACATTGCAACCCGACAGCACTTCCAGCGGATCCACATCTTTTGGTAATACCACCACGTCAACAGAAGCTACAACCACAGAACCCTCCGGAAGCACGAGCGAAGCTTTGACAACAACTACAACTGCTACGACTACAACGGAAACACCCTTTTTCACCACTAAAGCAACGTCTGGGCTTACCAGTACAACTGAAGAGTTTACCACAACTAGTATGGAGAAATCTACTACAACTGAACAAAGTACATTGCAACCCGACAGCACTTCTAGCGGATCCACATCTTTTGGCCATACCACTACGACAACAGATACTGCAACTCCGACAGAAACCATAACCACAGAACCCTCCATAAGCACGAGTGAAGCTACAACAACTACAACTGTTGCCAATACAGCAACACCCGCTACGGGTGAACAAACGTCTATTAGTAGTGAAAGTACTTCCCAGTCAACTACTACCTTCGACAGTCCTACTGACACGAGCACTGATGAAACCCAAACAACTGTAGAGGCAATTACTACCACACCGTTACCAATCACCTGCCCTGAAAGAAACTTGACCAACTCGTGCGGTATTAAAGTAGAATTTGTTTTTGGAAAAAACGTGACTGGCAAAGCAGAAGAACAGTGTCCCTCCGGGACAAATGGAATAGCATCTTGGAATTGCACGAATGCTGGATTATGGGAGACTGCATGTCCTGATTTGAGGTGAGACATCAAGTTTAATTCATCCTAATGCTACCAATTAATCCGAAAACACGCTTAGACCTGTTTATGAACGCTATCAAACAGGTTCTGCCTTGCAGAGCGTACGATAAATGATAGGTTATATATATATTAAGTGTAGGATTTTGTATTACAGTAATTGCACCAGTAATTCGACTGCAGCTATTGTACAAGACAATTTGAACAACCTACAGTCTGGAGCTGAGCCTTCTGAAGTTCTGAGCAACTTCACCGCATCTATTCAAAACTCTACAGCATTTGTCGGAGGAGACTTGCTCGTTGTCAACGATTTTTTAGCCGTTACGCTAACAAAACAAGACGAACTACTACAAAACGAAAGCTTGCATGAAGACGAGCGTTTTGCCAAAGCAAAGAACTATACCAATTCTGTTTTCGACTTTGGTGACTTTCTCTATGCATACACGGATGTCTGGTGGGGCATACCATCTGATACACGGGCTGCTACATATGAGCAAATTGGTACCATCCTGACCAGCGCTGTTTTCCAGGTGGCTAACGTAATGAAATTAAATGACACCTACGTTTGCTCGGGAAAAACTTTACGTAAGTTATCCTAACAAATTTATATCCCCATCCATTCCATTATATCTATCGTTGTTCCGTGCAGTATTCAAAGCAGATTTGGTTCGTCGCCGAGACTACGAAGACAAGGAATATCTATTTGAGATGGACGGAAAATGGTTTGCTGCACTACCTCCAAGCTTTTACGATATTGACGAAGCAACTGAAAAAGACAACATTACTCTTGCGTTTGTAGTGAAGAAGAATGCATGGGAAGTAATAAGTGGGGCAAATCTAAAGTAAGTACTTCATGTATTAATATGGATACAGGTCCACATACATTGAAAAGCTACCTACTTCAGGTACCTGTACGATCTTACTTCAGGTGAACATTATGAATCAAACATCACCGTCTTAGCCTCCCCTTTAATTGACGTCGCAGTTGGAAATCCTAGCTTCAACACGACTTGGTTTCCTAACAAAACTCAAAGGGCGGTAATTTACCTTCAGAAAAGTGCACCACTGGAAAATCAGCGTACGGAAGGTCGTGATATTATCACCAGTACACTTACAGTATTTGATGTGAAATGCGTTTTCTGGGACACAAGCACGTCCAATTGGTCAACCGACGGCTGCTGGCTCACCGCCAACTCGCTGATGAACTACACGTGCGAGTGTGAACATCTGACAAATTTTGCCATCATTATGGATATAAACGGAATCATTCGTGATGTACCAAGATATCCTTTTTCACATATTAACACAATCATTATTTTTTTTTCGTCGTAGATCCTTTCTCTTGAAATTATCACAGTATATGGAGGCGTGGTGTCTAGTGTGACGCTCGGGATAGCAGTCGTCGTATACTTTTTGCTAGTTCAGTTAAAGGACATCCAACGCGTCATTGTCGCCAACCTTTGCTTATCACTTCTGGTAGCCGAAGTACTTCTCCTTAGCGGACTGGATCCTGTTGACACAGACGGTTCAAACAGCCCTCCCGTAGTTTGCTGCACCGTAGGAGTTATGCTTCACTTTTGGTATCTCTGCTCTTTCTCGTGGATGCTATTAGAAGGAATTCATGTGTGCTTCAAACTGAAACGGGTATGTACAAAGCACAGTAGATAGATAGAGCACAGCTTTTTTTTCAAAATGACCTTTAATAACTGGCAGGTGCTAGAAGGAGGTCTTCGTCTTCAAATGTGGGCTTATTACTTGATTGGATACGGTGCTCCATTTGCAATCGTCTTGATATGTTTCGGAGCAGCGTTTGACACTAAGTGTAGTGCATATGCCTCTAAGGAGACGTAAGACGATATATTAGAGAATCGCGAATTTCACTTTTACTTGAATTTACAGGTGCTGGATAAATAATCACTACGTACACGTCTTCGGTTTCATTCTACCCATAGCGGTAGTCATTTTAGTGAGAAACATGTGCATATTTACATGACAGTTTCCTTAATCTCACCTTTAGTTTAATTTAGTGTCTTTAGTTATTACACTGGATATTATATGCTGCAAGAAATTCCAAGGGTAGGGCAACGTTCACAACAGAAAGCCAGTGAAAAGAAGAAAAACTGTACTGACTGCTATCCTGCTATGTTTTGTTTTCGGCATCACCTGGATATTTGGATTTCTTTACGTCACTCAAGGTACAAGGTTGTTGTCAAATGTCATATTTGCTTTATGTTAATTACATCTTCCTTTCTCGCTCATTCAGCAACACTAGCGCTGGCGTACGTCTTTACCGTTCTGAACTCAACCCAAGGCTTTTTCGTTGCATACTTTTTCTACTTTGGAAACCGGGAAATTAGGAGTGAAAGTCTGAAGCAAATGGCAAGGCTTCAGGTACTTTTGTTGTTGTATTGGTCCTTCACGTCAGTTGTTAAAGTATAACTTTACATCCAGAGAATTGCAGCTGACCACTGGAGTCGATTAACAAACTATGTTCAGAAGAGATTGCACTCCATGTTGGAGCACTTCCATCGGTCCCAAGGAACTCCACAACTCGTAGCGTTTCGCCGATTACTATCGACGTTCAGGCATACGCAAAGGAGACGGTTTCGCAACCTAACTAGTATGTGTATCATTCTTACCATTACACCAGAATGTATGCTATATAACGACTTGTTCTGTAGGAAGACTTCGCGGTATTACTATGCCAAAATTAGCAGTGCAACTGGACAATGTTAAAGACTCGAAAGTGTAACTGCTGCTTCACTGTTTTCAACGGCCCACATTCTGATACACTGTAGCTTTTTTCGTTGTACTTAAGCTTTTGTAGCATGACCACAATCCAGGTTAAATTCCTTGTTATCTTAATCGGAGTATTCAGTGCAGAAGGACTGTCGTTTCGTGATGATCATATCAGTAAAAGGTTTTTAATCTAAGCCTATTATTCCTTACCTATAGTACCTGCGACTACTTACTTACTAGTCCTTTTGAATGATTGGGCTATATGAAGTTGGTTCAAAATTTTACGTTTTTTCCAACGAATTTCAACGTTCAAAAATAATTTTTTTTAGCATAACATTAAAAGACTTATTCTTGAGTAATTACCCGTTTCATAAAGAATTATCACCCAATTAAGGATAAATTGGTAAGCTCCATACATCCTCTTCTATTTGGTGCGCTAAGGTTTAAATCACGAAGAAAGCCGAAGACACCTTGCACAAATGCCGTGTATTGCATATCCATCCCATAAATACTCTAAGTACTAGTTAGCACTGCTTGGGAAAATGAAACTTACAGCTTCTGTAGGTTGTTGCTGACTTCCGCCAACGCGGTCAGCTTGAAATGCAGGCTGCTGATATTGCTGCGATGGCTGGTGTTGCTGCTGATACTGCGCCACTGCTATGGAGCAACACAGAGATAAAACGGTATGATGTTACTATTTTTAAATTAATTTAAAGCAGGAGATTTTATGTATGCTATAACGACTATGAAGAATGGAAATTGGGATGTTTTGGAAAACAATGAAAAAGTATAAGAAGAAAGGAATAAACTGACGAACGATTATATTGCAGAAAAGATAAGTTTACCGTAGCTGTACGAAACTGCCTACAGGCCTGAATCCAATTATTGTATTATTTCAGTGGCTGTTTACACAGTAAAATGCGAGTATAGTTTATTACTTATAATACTAAATTAAGATCTGTTTTAAATTATTAAACGTGGAATCAAAGTCAATGCAATTAAACTTAAATACCTTAGATATTCCGCAAATAGCTCGTGAAGCTGCTGTAGCTGAAGAAGACACTGACGACGTTTCCGTCAAGTATCATGGAGTTTTTATAGTGAGTGAAGATCAACGTGAAGTATCTTGAGACTGTGTGCCAGTGCAACGAGGATGAGAACGGTAGTTCGTTTGTGCCTATTCGTTTTACAGGGTCACTGGGGAACAACCGTATATGCGTTTGTTGACGTGTATCAACCTTTCACTTTCGGTTAACTCAGAATTCAATAGAAGCGAACACAAGGCAATCCCCAAAATCTCCAAGACAACACGCATTGAACCATTATGTAATTAATTTCATAAAAATTTACTTTTGTATATATCTGGGCCAGAGTAAGTTTTTAATGTAACAACTCTATATGGATCCTAACTCTATGATTTAAGATTTCTTAATTTAAGATGGCCTCTGTTTCTGTGACTTAATCTCTATAACTGTAAGCAGAAATCAAGTAGTCAGACTTCAAAATAAAGTTCTTGTCAATCTAGAAAGACAGAAGCCAACCAAAAATCTAAACCTGGCACTCCGGTAACAATAATAATTTTAACAAGTCAAACTTCATTTTCATGATCTACTAATGCCATAACAGTTTTCCAACGCGTCGAGTTTCATCTTGTTTTGCTGCTCGTGGCATACAGAGGCCAAAGCTTTTTCTGCAAATGGTTTTACGGTTCCGCAAGGCAATATTAGGTTCTAGAAAGGTCTATAAGTTACGGAATTAGAAGTTAAATATAGATACAAGTACAAGATATTACTAATTAAATAAGGAGTTATAATAAAGCAACATATAAAATAATTAAAATACAAATAAGTAAAAAAAACACTAGATATAAATAATAGAAACAACAAAAACTAAAAATGAACAATAAAAGATAATAAAACCCTGTGAATGGTAAAAAGAATGCCCGACATCTGGGTTACACTCGTGGTTGAAATAGAAAGTGATAAGCATTAAGGAGACCGCCTGCAATTTGCGCATCCCGCAATTATCCGCCATTCCCTTACTCTCGTCCGAAAGAATTGCAAAATGCATCGTTTCATAAACAACGAACACTGGTTTCGTTGTTAACAGCTTGTTTACGTTCAAAGGTTCAGAAAGGTAAGGATAGAAACTGAGCTGACATGTTATATTTTATGAAGACACTCGGTAAACAACAACAGTATCTTGATAAAGGATTATAGCGTAACTGAAAATATTTTTAAGCATTATCTCGGGTGAAGGGAGACGAACAGATAGACGGCAGCGGCAAATGAAACAAGAAAACCCGAGGAAAAGGAATAAACGAGATTTCGTCCAAGTTATTTTGGGTTGCAAACGACTTTAGTGGTCGGTTTCGTTTTGGAATCACCGTTATTTACCCGACACACTAGTCTTACCATGTCTAACTAGCTGTTCTCTTAATTACTTAATTACCTGTGCCTTGTTACCTTTCAAGTCCGTAAAAAGACGAGCCAATGGGTATCAAGTATCGCGAAAGGCCTTTTGGTGTCCTTTCCCAAGTCTTTAGTCTGAATGCAAGTCTACAATGAGCTTTTAGTGAGAAGACATCTTCTTCACTCAGAGGTTTGGTTCGTTGATAATCACCGCGGCGACGTCTATGTCTCTTTCTTATCGCTCAGTGTTCTGCAAACATCGCAAAACTCATTTACGCCAGTTGTTTGAGAACTAAATTTCCTAGAAATGGGATATCTGCACTGGCGGGAGGGCACACACAAAGCTTCATTGTTCCGCATTCCGATAACAGTTACAAACGAGAGCGCTTTTACCGATACTGAACGATGACACTTTAGTCGACGCGTCACAAGAGAATGCAAGTCAATTTTTTTGCAGCCTTTTAGCCATCACACGAAAAGATGCTCCTTTTTCACTGTGTGGCTGTGGTTTTGTTCGCTTCAACATTCCTCGGTAAGTGCGTAAATCGACTTTCTGTGCAACGCCGTATCTGTAACCTTGGAAACTAGCCTGGAAACTACTAGTCGTGTAAGTTAGCCATAAGTGTACAAAAGTTTATTAACAAGTGCGGTAAAGTATTATCGTAGGATTCAGTGAAGTTTTTTTAAAAAAACAATTTTAAGTATTTCTTTTAATTTTCAATGTTTTCAAAACAGAGAAAAAGATTAGTTGCGCTGAGCCCAGTACTGCTAGCGTTCCTGCTACCGAAAAACTGCTCACCGAAAGGCCCCACGTCGTTACTTCTTATGCAGGTACCTTCAACTACAGCCAGTATAGTGTTTTTAACTCCCCATAACAAAGAAACTACTTAAATCACATAAGCTCGCTGTTGGGTGTTGCTACCTTCTGTGCTAAAGCAACCAGATGTAGCAAAACTGTTGTGTAACTACCGTATCAGACGTCGCATGAAAATCCTGTTTTACTTAAAACCTTTTCCTAGGCGTAAATTATATAAGCTTAATTCGTCCATTGAAACACTGACGTACAATGCGAAGACCTACATTTCACCTGCCGAACAAAAGAAACAACACGTCGAATTGTTACGACTGACTATTCGGGATAACCAACAACGACTTGAAAAATAACAAATAAGCCTCATTGCTAATACAATACACTAGACTCTACTTTCTGCAAAACAAGTATGGTATTAGCCAATTTACAAACCTTCCGTCGAACTGTTTAGCAAGCTTCGGCCTACGTCATATCATTACGGAAACAACTGAAGCAGAATCAAGCCCACCTACACCGGAACCAGTAACCTGTTCTCGAAGGAACTTGACCAACACGTGCGGTATACAAGGGGTATACACCTTTGAAGAATCCATGCCCGGTAGAGTAGAAAAACCGTGTCCGTTTGGAACAAATGGGCTAGTGTCCTGGATTTGCCTCGACACCGGGCTTTGGGAAAGTGCTTGCCCTGATCTGAGGTAAATATTAAGCTTGACGTTTCTATAAATGGCTGTTATGGGTTACTTTTAACCTTTATCAAGCCCAGTATTATATTGTCATTAAGAAGACTCAGCAGTCGACAAAACTCGATCATCTCTAGACCGTTTAGTAGCAGCTAATATATGCTAACTTCTTTACCTTGTATAAGTTTTAACGGAATCAGCTATAGAATATAGAATGTTAGAATATAGCAGTCTAACGGTACTGCGTATAGATTAACATGGCTAAGGAAATCTTTATCGTCATACTCTTCTTCCATAGTAACTGTGCCAGTAATTTGACAACGACTGTTGTTCAAGACAACCTTAGCAATTTAAACACCGGAGCTGAACCTTCTGAAGTCGTAAGCAACGTCACCAGCTACCTTCAAAACACGACAGTGTTCTACGGAGGAGATTTAATTGCTGTGAACGGCCTGTTGGGAGAAACACTGACGAAGCAAGATACTTTACTGCAAAACGATAGCTTGCCGGAAGACGAACGCCTGGAAAAAGCCAAAAATTATACCAATTCAGTTTTCGACTTCGGTAACTTTCTGTACGCTTACACGGAGGTTTGGTGGGGTTTACCATCCGACAAACGGGCTGCTACCTTTGAGCAAGTTGGTAGCATATTAAGCAGAGCTGTCTTCCAGGTGGCGAACAGCATGCGATTCAACGATAGCTACATTTGCTCCAGCGAAACTCTAGGTATCCGTACCCCAAGCAGCTCTTAAATCCTCATTCTATCACGTTCTTTTCAACTAGCATTCAAAGCCGACTTGGTTGCGCGCCAGGACTATCAAGACAAGCAATACGTGTTTGAGATATACGGAGAGCGGTATGCTACACTACCTCCTGGCTTTTACGAAATCGACGAAGCAGATGATGCAAATAATATTAGCCTTTCGTTTGTGGTGAAGAAGAATGCATGGGAAGTACTAAGCGGAGCAAGCCTGAAGTAAGACAACTTAATCTTGCAATTTAGACCGCCACAAGTTAAGTATAATTACGTACTTTCTCAGGTATTTGTACGATCTTACCTCAGACGAACATCCCGAATCGACCGTCGAAGTCTTGGTTTCTCCTTTGATTGACATTGCAGTTGGAGAATTCAGTTCCAACATGACCTGGTTTCCAAACGAAAATCAAAGGGTGGTAATTTACCTTCAGAGAAGTGCACCGCTGGAAAACCAACACACGGAAGGCCGTGATATCGTTACCAATATACTTGAGGTCGCTGGAATAAAGTGCGTCTACTGGAACGCAAACTCATCCGAGTGGTCAACTGACGGTTGCCTGTTGACTGGCGACTCACTGACGAACTACACGTGCGAGTGTGAACATCTAACCAACTTTGCTGTTATCATGGACGTAAATGGCATTGCCCGAGATGTAAGTACTGGTTATGTTCCTTATAATACTTCAGCACGTTTGAATTAAAACTGTTTACTTCCAGGTCCTTTCTCTTGAAATCATTACAGTATACGGTGGTGTCATATCAAGTGTATCGCTTGGATTAGCACTGCTTGTTTACTGCCTGCTCGTTCAACTAGAAGACACCATCCAGCACGTCATAATTGCCAACCTTTGCTTGTCGCTCTTCGTAGCTCAGGTGCTACTCTTAAGCGGACTGGATCCGATTGATTTCAACAACCCTCCTGTACTATGCTGCACTATGGGAGTTATGCTACACTTTTGGTACCTCTGCTCTTTCTCGTGGATGCTGCTGGAAGGAATTCATGTGTGCTTCAAACTTATTAGGGTAAAATGAAACCGATAACAATATACCCACATGTTGAGCATGTATAGATCAACTGCAGGTACTGGCAGGAGGTCTTCAGCTAAAATTGTGGAAATATTATCTAATTGGGTACGGGGCTCCATTGGCAATCGTCTTGATATGTTTTGGAGTAACCTTTGACCGAAACTGCAGTGCATATGCATCTGAGGACACGTAAGATAATTGGGTAATGTCACATATGAATTTCGATAAACACGTCCTTTTTCAGGTGCTGGATAAACAACCACTACGTCCATATCTTCGGTTTCATTTTACCCATAGCTGCAGTCATTTTAGTGAGAGAATTGTATGCACATATGCAACAACAATGAAAATCTCACTTTTAGTTCAACATAGTTTCGCTTACTGTCACGCTGAACACCATATGCTGCAGGACGTTTCACGAGCAGGGCAACGTCCACAACAGGAAACCCGTCAGCTGGAAGAAAACTGTGTCCACTGCCATCCTGCTGTGCTTTGTATTTGGCGTCACTTGGGTGTTTGGTTTTCTTTACGTTACTCGAGGTATACATCTTTCACTTTTTACTTCGTCTAAATCAATCCCGCTAGCATTCGTCTTGCATTTAGCAACGCTAGCACTCGCGTACGTCTTTACCGTGCTGAACTCTATGCAAGGGTTCTGCATAGCCTATTTCTTTTGTTTCGGAAACCAGGACGTAAGGAACCAAAGTTTGGCGCAACTAGCAAAGGCTCAGGTACTTTGCACATATTACAGATCTCCAGCAGAAACAAAGGATCATTTTTAACCTTCGGGATTTCATTTAGACCGAATTAACAAACCGTTTTGGACGAAACTTTCTGAGTACATTACGTACTTCTATTCTACACCCAGCCTTTCTGGGTTTCTTATATCTTTAAATACGTATGGGAGCATAAACGCAATCGAGTTTTCCCAAGTAAAAACCCCCTTTTGTTTTGCTCGAGACTGTAATTAGTGGGTACTTGATTAGTTAAGTTATACTTGAAGAATTCACGACGTTCAGAGATATGCAGCTGGTTGCTGGAATCGCATGACAAGCTATCTTCGGAATAGATTGAATTCTATACGGCATCAACTTGAATCCGAAAATGCTCCGCATCTCACTGCATTTCGCCGCCTACTCTCTACGCAAAGGCATACGCAAAGGAGACTACTGCGCAACATGACCAGTATACGTTTATCGTTACTCGATTACTGGAAGTTGTAAACTGTAATTCGGATTTGTTTGTTACAGGAAAACTTCGCCGTATGGCGTTGCCGAAACCAGAGATGCAGACGAGAAATCTTCAGGAAACGAAAATATAGTTTTTATTCTTTTACACTCTACAGCTACCAGATGCGGTTTATCCGGATACTTCACATTTCAGTGACTAGCTCCCTGAGAAACCTTCCTTTTTTGTGTGGTGCGTTACTTATTGGTCAGTTACCGGTAATAAATGCTATCAAATGATTTACTTCAATCACTCTGAATAACTCGTGCTGAGAGCATATTAAGACGTATCAATTAATAAGACACATGTTTAAAGTAAGTTATTGTTTGAATCTCATAAAAGTGATACTGTTCTTTAACTGAACCTTGCGATCTATCAAGTTGACTTCTTTAAGTATACCCAAATTCTCAACCACAACTTAAGTTACAATAACCTAAAATTAAGTCTTAACTCTTATTAAGTAAAATTCCAGGGGTTACGGAAACTGTTGCCCACGACATACGACATTCTTCAGTATTTCATCAAAACTATATTCATCGCTGCGTTAAAATCATACTTTTAATGTTTAATGGTGATTTAAATAAAACCTGTGGCACGTGCTACATTTATCCTTGCGTTTCACTTTAGTTCTTTATTTTGTTTCCCTTAATTGCTAATTGGTTCCTTTAAAAGTTTACAGGAATACAACCACGGAATTGGAAATTCTTGGTACACGAGATTTTATGAACTCTAGATAACGTCAATTAAACCTGAACTAGCCTAAACTTAGAAGATAAAATTAAGTGGATAATAGAAAATAAGAAAATCGAAATACAATCGTTGAAATAAAACCAATACAGTTTTAGCAGGAAAAACGCGAATTTGTGTTCTAAATCTAAAATATAATATTTCTCTTCGTGATCTTGTATTTGGAATTTTTCGTAGATTCACAAAATATCCGCTATTCATTTCATTGTCTTATTTATTTTTGGGTAAAAACAAAAAGGATCAGCATTTTTATTGCCTGTTCAGTTTTCAGTTTATAACAATATTTATATTATAATTTATTTAATTTATTAATTATTAATATTTGTATAATGTATTCTGGTGAGGGTTTCAAACTTATATGAAAATGAAATAACATAAAATTTAAAAAAGTAGTGGTTACAAGTAATTAATAAATCTGACAACGCCGCGTCGTGAGCTAGTCCGTTTCAAAATAAGTTTGAATTTTCTGTTGCCAACTGTCATCGTTCAGTTTGCCTTTTGTTCGGTTAGGCTTAACGTTCGCGTTAATTGCTGTCAGTCAAGTTAACTAAGTTTTTGATGAGTTAACCGGGGAAAAGTTTAAGAACTCATTGTCGTTAGCTGGCAAGGAAGCGAAGATGGTTGTCCCTACAAAGGAATGCGCTCTCATTCAGTGGGCCAATTGCGTATTAATTGACGAGAATCTTAAAATTGAAAAATTGAGGGACTTGAACTGTGAAGCCTTTTTACGAAATATTCTCTTCAGGTAACAGTAAAATATTCTAGTATCCGTTGGAAAAAATGGTTTATTAACTCGGTTTGTCCACCATAGTGGAACCCCGCGGGAACACGATTTTCATGACGGCAGCTCTGTTTTAACCGCTGCACAAGAAGTATTTACCGGTACGCTGCGTAATTTAACCAGATTATTTGACAAGACGCAAACAGTAACCATTATTTGATTCTTAGAGGAGTATGGCTCGAACAGCGTCGTCGATTTTCAGGCGTTACTGTCGGGTGTTGAAGAGGAGATCGCCAAGTTGATCGTCCTCTGCATGGACTACACAAACGTCCGGGAAATAAGTCGGCAGAAACACTTCCACAGTATGTCGCTGAAATACCTCAGCAAGGAGCACCAGGAAATTGTCTGCGAGATCTTGAAGCAGACGAGCTGCGAAACCAGGATCACGGCCACCAAGTTAAGATCAGTTGCCGTCGACACTACCACGTCCGGTAATTTCGTACAATATCTCTGAATGCTGACTGATAACTAATTCCTTCATCATAATACCAGACGGATACATTCCCTCGCCGGTAAACGAGCAGCGTGCGAAGCCGCCAAGTTCTGTTGACTCTCCGTTGGCCAAGCTGTTTGACGTAAGAAACAATAAAAAGTAAATAAAACGTTTGGAATAACCAAGAAACATCCATTGCCATGATGACAGTCTCCGGCGCTGCGGAACATCCACCGTTTCAAGGAAGAAGCCCGCCGGCTTCGAGCCCAGGTCAACTCTCTCACCGAGGACAAAATCAACCTAGAGAATCAGCTGCAGGAGCTGGCAGACAGCCATGAGAGATCCGTGAAGGATCTCGTGCAGGAGAAAGCCTTGCTGAGGGAGAAAGTGAGGGAGTTGGAGCTGCTCGTCGACACCAACGACACGGACCAGACGGCCGAGAACGAGACCATATCTCGACTCGGCAAAAGGATACGTCTGCTGGAGAAGGATGCTGAACATTTTGGACTCAAGGCCTCTTCTCTACAAGCCCAAAATGATGACTTACAACGGGAAAATCAGTGTAAAGCTGACAAGGTAACTTTTTACTGCTGTGATTTCAGTTGGCGTTTCCCAGTTTTCTAAACAGATTATTGATAACTTTGTAATTATCAATAATTCTTTATTATGGTATTTTAACAGATACGCGAGCTGAAGGCTTCGCTTCAAGAGGCTGCCCAAACAACTGCTACTCAAGGGCAACAACTAGTGGAACTGTCAAGCGCCGTCAATAGTCTTCGAGCGAGACTGACTGAAATGGAGCAGCTCTCACTGGCCAAAGACGAGCGGATTATAAATTATCAACGGGAAGTGCAAAACTGCAAGGAGAATCACATGGACGTTTCGACTCCGACCTCTCCGGGTCAGCCGAACAGCCTGGGCTTTATGCTTCTGGAAATGAAGGTCTATACAGTTAATTCAGACTAAATTTGATTAACTTTAATATTCGATTCTTTCGTCTTTAGGTGGCAGACCTGGAATCCCAACTGAGACAATCGCTGGACTCGTGGAACATCGAAAGGCAGCAGTTGGAGCTCCGCAACCAGCAGCTCAATACCACGATTCAATCCTCGACTGACTCGCTGAAACGTCTGGAGGAAGAACACCAGCAACTAAAGACGCACGCGCAGACCGTCGCTGAGCAATTACAGGCCACAGACCTCTCTTTAAAGCAAACGGGTAAACTTGCACGCTATGTAAATTTAAATATTAGCTACTACTAATTAAAGATCCATATAATTGCGAGTTCTACGATAAATAGTGATGTTCAGCATCAGAATTCCTTGTTATCGATATGACGATACGGTAGATCGAGGCCGAAAAACGTTGATGTATCGAAATTTCGAGCTTGATATATCGGACAAATCTTTTGAAGAAAAGTACATTGATATTAAGCGATGCGACATATCATAAAAGTTCCTTAATATCAATATTGATTTCCTGATCGATATTAAACACCCCTATCGACTGGAGAACGATTCGGTGTATCGACACCGAAAAGCATCGATAGACTGAAATTTTGATATGGATGTACCGGACAACCCTAGCTTGTATTTTTGATAATATCAATTTAATTTAATTTTGTGCCAGCAAAATCAATCCAAAGTTATCATTATAGCGAATACCTTGATGTTATTTTGTTTAACTGTTTATATTTTACAGCTGCTGATAAACAACAACTAGAAGAACAGATCCAGCTTCTTATATCAGAGCTCCAAACCACCAAGGGGAATCTAGGACGAACGGAACTGGAGAAATCAGAGTTGGAGGGAAACCTGGAGACTCTGACCGCTGAAAAGAAGCAGCTTCTCCAGGAGGGGCAAGTTCTGGAACTTCAATTGAAGCAGGCAGAGTTTGACAGCCAGAAGCTGTCGGAGGCACTCACTCACCTTCGAGCGGAGAAGCAGCAACTAGAACAGCATCATCAGCAGCTGACGACCAGTTCTCAGGCGACCAATCACCTTTTAGAAGAGACCAAAGTTCAAAAAGCCGAGCTGTCGCGACAACTGGAATCTTTGACTTTGGAAAAACAGCAACTTTGCCACAACCTGCAGCAGTACCACGTTGAAAAGGAGCATTTGTCCCAGGCAATGGATCAGCTGAACTCCAAACTGGAATCCAGCCGACAGCTCGTCGAATCCTTGACTACGGAGAAGCAGCAGCTTGGTTGCCAGCTGCAAACTGCGCAGCTTCGTTTGGAGCAGACTGAAGCTGATGGGATGAAGCAATTAGCCCAAATCGCGTCGCTGAAAAAGGAGAAAGAGCAACTGGAGCAGCAAACTCTACACCTGACCACTTCCTTGAAAGCTACTGAAGAGACCTTGAAACAAACCCAAAGCCAACATGTCGAATTTTCTCAAACCGTCCAGTCCCTGACCACGGCCAACGAGCAACTCGGAAACGAGTTGAAAGCGGCTGAACTACAACTACGTGAAGTACACCTCCAATCCGCACAACGGTCCGAAGAAATCCTTGCTCTGCAAGCTGTTAAGCAGCAGCTGGAGTCTGAAAAGGTGGACCTGGATGAACGCTGCCAGACCATCAGCGCCGATCTGGAAGCAGCCGAAGAAGCATCGAAAACCCTGACAGCCGAAGTCGATCGACTGGTAGAGGAAAAGAGAGCCGTCGAGCTGCGGCTACAGCAGTCCGAAGCTGAGATGGACAACGAACTGAACTCTCTGCGCGCGGAAAAACGTCACCTGGAGAATCAGAACCAGCAGCTCAGCTTCAGTTTGGAAGCTACCGAAGAGCGACTTAGCAGTCTGAGCACGGAGAACAACAAACTGCTTGAAAACCTGGAAACCACGCGATCGCAGTTTGAACAAGCTCAGCTTCAAACGGAAAAACTATCAAATAACCTTTCATCGGTAACCAACGACAAACAGCAGGTAGAACAGCAGCTAACCGAGGTTGTCGGAAGGAACGATCAACTTGTCCAGAACTTGGAAGCTGCAGAACTTCGCCTGCAGC
>JAIQCU010000865.1:0-33097 GCA_022114935.1 Leptestheria dahalacensis
GACACAGGCAAAGAAGAAGGGGGCCATGGGCGAGAGCCTGCATGCCCCCGAATATGACAAAAAAAAATCTATCTATCTATCTATCTACTTATCTATCTATCTATCTAACTACCTATCTATCTATTTATATGTTTATCTATCCGTCTATCTATCTAGCCATCTGTATAACTATCTCTCTATCTATCAGTTCATCTATTTGTTCACCTATTTCCACAAACTAACTAAATATTTTTATATTAAGTTGAAAAACTTGAAAAATGCTTCATCCAGACTTGAAATCAGCATACCTAGAATAAATGTTAACTAAACGGTTCACTTAAAAGCGACTGTGGAGCTTCTTCCCGAGTTATTAACCCGAAAGCTATTGGTTCACTTACCTGTTGATTCTTCGGCAAAGCATAGCTCCGCTTCAAGGGCTTTTCATCTCCTCTTATCTCATCTTGTCTGTTGCCTTTTAATGAAGAGGACAATTACACGGATTGTTTTAATGGAGAGACCAGACACCGGACGCGAACTTTCAGATCCCAACCGGTTCCAGAACCCAACTGGCACAGGCCCGTAGATAGGTACATTGATATATGCATCAAGATGCAAAGATGGATAGATAGGTAAGTTAGAAGAAAGGTTGATGGAACTATAGATAGGTAGACGGATAGTTAGATAGATAGATAAACAGATGGACAGATAGGTAGATTGATAGATAGACAGATGGATACACAGACTGACAGACAGACAGACAGATGGTTAGATAGATAGATAAATTAGTAGATAGATAGATGGACAAATGTAGACAGACAGATAGTTAAATAGACAGACGGTTAGTAAATACATAAAAGATGGTTAGTCAGATATATAGACAGACAGAAAGATAGATGGATAAAGACATTTACTCATATCTTATTTAATTTCTTTCAGAAAAATGTTAAACGTAATACCCTTTTTTGGTTACTATTTTGACATAAATTAAGTTGCCATACTTCTTCCGGACAGTTAGTTATGTCAAGTTTATAAATATCCCTTTTTTGAAAAAAAAAATTCCGCTCAACGAAACACCAGATAGTTACCAAGTTCAGCCGACTGTGTTTCCATGGTCTCTAATTTAGCGTGCTTGCATGAAGAGTTTTTTAAAAACATATTCGTATATATAATATCTATATATATATATATCGAATAAAATATAATACTTCACTATAATTATTAGGTAAAAATTTATGTCTTGCATTACATTATTTCAGATAATTTATTATTTTGTATATACTGTTATGCTGTTATTTAAATTATGTCATTACATAATATATAGATCTATCTTCACGTTTTATTGGTTAATTATTTAGATGGAATTAAAGTATATGCTTAGATGACTAACTAAATATTGAATCTGGAGAAAAAATCCCCTTCTACTCTTGCGAGTTGTATAACGGTACTGTTGATCCTGTCTTGCGTGAATCGCCTTTCTTGTCGTCAGTGGACAAAAGGTTGGCCATAAATGCATTGTACTTGATCGTGAATGACAGATAAAAGCCAGCAGCATCCCCCAGAGTAGCCCGTCCGATTTGTTCCTAGGAGTCACAAAGATTCTTTGTGATTCTCTGTGAATTGTTATTAAATTTTAGAAAATAGATGAGATATCAGATGTTGTAGAAATTGTAAATTTGTCTTTCTGTCTATCTGTCTACCTGTCTTTCTGTCTGTCTGCCTATCCATCTATCTGTCTGTATATCTGGTTGTTTATCTATTCGTCTGTTTATCTATCTATTTATCTATCGATCTGTCTGTCAATCTATCTATCTATCTGTCTGTATATCTATCTGTTTGTTTATCCATCTATCTATCTATCTACCTATCTATCTATCTATCTATCTGTCTATCTATTTATCTATCTATTTATCCGTCTATCTATCTATCTGTCTATCTGTGTATGTATCGTACGAAATATATTTTAATTAATGTAATAAAAACGAAGATCAGTTTGAAAGATTAAATCGCTGTTCAGTTTTCTGTTGTTCCCACTTAATCGAGACTCGGGAAGAATGTAAATTACGTGGTCTTGATCATTTTCAAGAATTTCAAAAGAATCCGGGAAGAATCTAGAGAGACGGAATTCCGAAGCATCTTAAAGAGGAAAGGATAAGATCTGAAAGAAGAAGCGTGGGAACATTTAGTATTATGATTCTGTATGAATCTTGAAAATCTTCTAAACTAGTAACAATTGTAACTGAACTACTATAATACCCTATGATTCCCTTGTATGATTCCCTATCATTCACAGCGCTTCATACTGACTCGTGTATGCATTGTCCCATGATTCCTTATGAATCCCATCAACATCAATGAATCTCAACGAATCACTGAGAATCTCAAACAACTAACAGCGACTCTCTAAGATTCCTTATGTCACCTCCTATTATCTATCTATCTGTTGATTTATCTATTGATCTATCTGTCTACCTACCTATCTATATGCTTATCTGTCTGTCTATCTATCTGTCTGTCTGTCTGTCTGTCTGTCTGTCTGTCTGTCCGTCTCTCTCTGTCTATCTGTCTGTTTATCTGTCTATCTGTCTGTTTATCTGTCTATCTGTCTGTTTATCTATCTATCTATCTACCTATCTATCTATTCATCTATCCATCAGTCCCTCCATCCCTCCTTTCCTCTATCCATCTACCCATCTACCCATCTATCCATCCCTCCATCCATTCCGGCGTCTCTCCATCCCTCCATACATCTATCCACCGATCTATCTACTACCTTCCCATCTACCTTCGAATCCCAAAGATCACGTATCCAACCAGTTAACCCTTTCCAAATCCCTTCCTGCCCTCTCTTTCACTAAGGATTCACACACAACTTTCGCTTCACCGTGACTCTGTCTCATTATCCACGCAACTAGCTAATTCAACTTGCACTCATTTCACGGCACTTCCTCTTGCCGGGTTTCCAGCGCCTTTTGAACTTTGCTGAAACCACCGGGTCGCATTTGCATCTACATGTTTCCTTTGTGTTTCTTGCAGGTGCGAGAAAGCCACTTTTAGCACAAAGAGTATCGAGTCGTTCATTCAAAAAAAAATGAATGGAATCGTGAATGAACTTTGATCGCTACAACTTTTACGAGTTGCAGACCCCCTTTTCCCGCCAATTTTTTAAAATTCTCAATATAACAAACAAGACCTTTTTTTTCATAAACTGTAATTTGAATAACTTAAATTATAACAATAATATAATTATATAAATATTTCTACTGTACTACAAGTTTTGAGAGTTGTCCACCCCTCGGGGTTTCTTGGCTCTTGCGACGTGGGGGTCAGCCACCTTTGGCCAGAGAACGTCGTTAAGCCCAAGCGAAACGGGGCGACCGGAACTGTGCACCTTGGCAATGGGATGGGTCGGGGGTTCGCAACCGCTGGGAAAAAATAATGATGAAGGGGTCCGCAACTTGTAGAAAAACAACAGTTTTAAGTATCTTGCTGCGGAAAGTTAGACTATGTAGGAGTTCATTGACAATGTTGTGTTCATAATAATCAGGAAATGGGGTTTGCAAATTATCTTTACTCATTCTGTTCTTAAACTTAATTGCTTCAGTTTATAATTAAATGTACTAAAGTAGAAAAAAATTGTAACGGTGTTCTCAACTGTCTTGTTACGAGGAAGTCTTTCTTGCATATTTCAAATTTGATAATTCCATGAATTCACTAGTGTATCAAATGAACGAATACTGAACAAAATGGAAGTACAGCGAGCGATGTAGCACAAGTAGCCAAATATTCAATGGCGGAAATACCGAGGAATGAAATGTGTAACGGAATAGTCTATTACGTATTGCACTCGAGATGCAAAAATCCAGCAGGTCGAGGACCTGCTGAACGAGCTACTGTTAACTGTCTACCTGTTGGATTTGGGCGAATATCAGCAGTTTCAGCAGATTCTTGTCTTCTCCAATACAAAGCTAGATCAGTCTATCTATCTGTCTGTCTGTCTGTCTGTCTGTCTGTCTTCTGTCTCTCTGTCTATCTGTCTTGTCTGTCTATCAGTCTATCAGTCTATCTATCTATCTATCTATCTATCTATCTATCTATCTATCTATCTATCTATCTATCTATCTATCTATCTATCTATCTATCTATCTATCTATCTATCTATCTATCTATCTCTCTCTCTCTCTATCTATCTACCATCTATCTGTCTGTCTGTCTGTCTGTCTATCTATCTATCTATACTAGAGCTGATAGATCTGCTGGTTTCGCACTGGGTTGCAGAAAATGGTTGGCATTTGTTCGGGCTTTGTTTTTGAATGAAATAATATTTTCCCTGTGCATAAGGGCCGTGCAGAGTCTTGTTTGCAACACGTGATCAAGTACCGTCTAATTGAAAACCATCAATCATGGGAGCGCAGGTATGCGGGTCCTCTGGAAATCACGGGAGGTATACGTTAGCAAAAGGGTTCGTAAGTCATTAACAAACAACAAGTAATAGACTGTAAACAGCAAATAGCAAATAAAAAATGTTGAATCATGAATAACTAATAACAATAGTAAATTTGTAGAAGTAGTAAGTTTGAAATCCCCGAGGAAATACGAATACAAATTCTTGAAAAGCGATAATAGTATGAATGCGAATGGATGAAAATGCGATAATAGTATAGTTAGTATTTCTGTTAAACTATCGATATATTCAAATCGAATTGCAATCGTACGTTTTCCCCTGTAGTTCAAACAAAGCGACAGTGAGAGTGAAGTTCAATGTTCGTGTATGCGGGTGCCAGAGAGAGGTTCCAAAAAGTACAAGTCGGAACGAATCATTAGGCAAATGAACTTCCCCTGGCAGATTTTACCTGTTAAAACGTTTAATGTATTCCACACCACGCCGTAACCTTGAACTTCGTCCAAAGGTGAAAACAAAAGAGGAGCGCGGTTTCTGGAAAATAAGTCGAATACGTGAAAATGCTTTTGACGTCACGCGCTTTTTAACAGACACGCGACGTCGTCGCCACCGGAAACCGGCTGCTAATGAATGCCGAGAGATGAATCTTTCCTTTTAGAACCAACAATCTTCTTGTACAAATGAATCAACATCAGGTATCATATCTGGAAATTGTTGCATATCACAACCTTCACTGTCGATTACATCGTCTACAATATTGCGAATACACACGTTAAAAAAGGATGCTTGCTGGGTGGGGATTTGATTGCGTATTGCTCCTACATTTACAAAGATATAGCAACCTAAAAAATGCTGAATGGAGACCAAGTAGTACTTAATGCACTCTTAAAGTATTGTTGAAATCGGCTCGTTAGTTTCACCAAAATAAAATCCTAAAAGTTGCAAATTTCTGGACTACGTAACAGTCGAGAGTCATTTGACAATAAACACAAATTCATTCATGTTCATATATCTCATAAAACTGAAAGTATGGATATTACAGGAAAAGGAATAACTTATTTAATTGGTAAAGAGAAGATGGCTACTAATTGGTAAACGCCATTAAGGAAACACGATGTGGGTACTGTCAGCCGCGGGAAGAGAAATGCGTACGCCGTCCGAGGGATATCGAACCGTGCGACGTTGAAATATATGCCGACTGTCTGCCAACATGCTTCATTGTTTTGAGTCGCAGCCAAATGGCGGGAAATCTCACCAGATAAACTAAATCCTCCATAGAAAGCTGCAAAAAGAGCTGGAGATACTGTTGCTACGGTCTCCCAGTGCAACTTCCTTCGGCAACGTTTCCAGTACTTCAAGTTACAAATAGTTCTCAAAGTAGCCACCAGATGGCGGTTGTCGTTGTTTGATTATAGCCCACGTTGACATGTTTGTTTACATATGGGCCAGTCATCTGCCTCATACTACGGCCGGTGATGTGCATACGTGAAACTGTGGTTCGTCTTTTAACGAAAACAAAGACGTGTCACTTCTTGTGCAGACGTGACCTACAACAGCAACGAAGAAAAGCGGATGTATGCTTGCACAACGGGGAATACAATACATGGGAAGAAAAAATATAGTTCTTGATGGAAAGGTATTACTAGTCTAGCGTATAATAACCTCACATCCCTCATGCGTTCCATCTACCAGGAAATAATTTAAGGCAGGAGCCAGCCACTCATGACTTGGAAATGGTTTCCTTTTCTTTACAAGATCGAGTCCCCCGTCCTTAACGGCTCGGGAGTCATCGTTCAGTCCGCTGACTACAGGGCGGTCGACGGGGATCCTCGCAACCAGCAGTGAATATGAATTTAACACGATCTCGCTTTTAGCATTCTAAATATTTCCTTAAAGTTTCATTTAGATGAAGCGAGGAGCCTACGTGTTTTGAACGCAGCCCGAGGAGAGAGCGTTCAGTTTGCGACTTGCTCGTACAACATGCTCGGGGACTTGAGATCAAGTGCTAATCCTATGTGAGAAAGTGACAAAGTTCGGTATTTCTGAAATCCTTCGACTTTCAAATTAAAGACAGCTACACCCTTCAGATGAAAGTATCGTTCAGATGGAACGAGGAGCGTACATGTTTTTAACGCAGCCCGAGCGGAGAGCGTTCAGTTTCTGTCTTGCTCGTGCGAGATGCCCGGGTACTTAAGATTACAGCCAACTATATTCATTTATATAACAGCTGCACCCTTCAGATTCATTCACTGCGAAAAGGCTATAGAAGATTCAAAGCCCCCCTTCATGCAATTTGCTCCCGAGTGGGTGTAATTGGCCATTAATTAGTTCAGTGCTCCTGCTAAGTGAACGATACTGCAGACTTAAGCAACTTAATGCTGTACCCTCCCCCTAAGTGGTAGTGAAAACGACCCTTGGTAGTCGTATAAACCAAGTGATTGTCTTCTGGGGCAATAAACTTTTCCTTGTTCCGTTTAAGCTTTGTTTGTTTGTATGTTTAGTATCAAATATAAAACGATACGATAATACTGACGATCAGTTTGTCTTTCTCTTTCCCAAAAGCGCTGAGGGAATTTTATGTTTTTACAGCTGCAGTAAGTAAAAAGATTGTGGCTGTAAAAAGACGATCAGCCCCATTTCTCCCGGACAATAACTCTTCATTCTGGTTGTTTACCGGACTTTGGTCGTATAGCTCTCCCCGGTGCTTGCACGCGAGAAATTATTAAAGAAGTAAGAAGCGAAATAAGTAAAAAAAATCATCTGTTTTTATAGCCTGGCTGTGATGAAAGACTCAACCGTCTCGTTTCTCAAATAGTAAATTGCAGTTTTTCTTGTTTTTTTGAAGTAAGAACCTAATTTGTTTTGGAGAAACTCATTTATATTGCAGCTCAAAGTTAACTCTGAAACTCAAGGAATGAGTTTCAGTAAAGCTTGTTGACTTGTTTGTGTACACACGAGCGTGACAAATTGAATTTGCTTAGGGAGGATTCAAGCAGAGGGGATAGGGAGCCGTTTGACAAACTAAACGCGGTTGAAACTGGTGACGTTTACTAAATTATTCAGTAGATTTAAAGTGCGGACGCTCTTGTGCAAGGTAATCTTGGAGAACTTGAGTATTTTTTCTTCTCCAGGGTTCCTTTTCTTTGGCCGTGAGGTCCGTACGGGGGGACAGCAGCGCAATAAACGAACCTGTCACGTTTGTTTAAGTGACTTTTCCTCGGCTGTTTTTGCCTCTTGGCGATACTCGCGGAATTGTAAGAGGTAAGAAAGAAAAACAAAAGAGGAGAAAGAAGGAATAGGAAAGAAAGAAAGAAAGACGAGGGAAAGAATTAAGAAATAGAAAGGAGAAACGTTGAAACAGAAAATTGCGAGTTGAAAAATTTTGAAATGGGAAGGGCTCCAGAGAGTGTCACGTGACTGTGACGTCATTAGGGAATTTTACGAAGATAGCGAAACGAAACTAAAACAATAGTGCAATTATCTTTAACACTTAATCGTTAACATAATTCAATGAATACATTCATGATTAAGCTCAATATTAACGTTAATGGCGATAATTTAAATTGAATCAACTTGAATAGTCATTTGCAGTGAACAACGTGACCCTGGCGTCATATATACCAACTTATCTTAGGTATTATCACTGTTGAATGCAAGCAATATCAACCATGGGATTCAAAACAGACAAGCCAAGAGAGTTTTAGCAAAGGTCACGTGACTATGACGTCATATATCGGTTTGCGCATCCAGTGGGTTCCTTCTGTGTCATCTGGACAACTTGGATTTCAGTTTCAACGAGTAGAATATATCAAAAAGACACGTCGTTGCTATAACAATGGAGACAATTGCAGGGCGCCCTCCCCGTGTGTGATTTGGCTCTCTTGGAGTCTTCACTGAAGTTTTAAAAAAAGAGCTTACAAGATGATAGACTGTTTCCTCTCGTTCGTTGTATTTCATATGTGTGTATTGTTGACTGAATCTTTGGCCTTCTGCAATCAAGCAGTCCTTTGTTGTCAACAGTTAACCCAGTGCAAAGAACCAGCTGCTGAACGACCTACTTGCTAATCGTCTTAATACCTGCTGGATTTGGGCGAATATCAGCAGTTTCAGCAGTTCCTCCAGAGACTGGAGCTTACCGTCTGAACTGTGCTTTGGATGTCTTGTATACATCTAGGAATCTTTTGCGAACTGCGTGAATCTCTGTGATTCTTGGTGGATCTGCATATGAATCTTGAGAATTTTCCTTTATGAATGAACGGAATGATTCTTCTGTGATTCCGTTGATTCCTCTATGATTCTTAACGACTTTGCAACTGTAGGAATCTTTGCATGAAACAATGATTACCTTAGGAATTGATTCAACTGTAACATTCTGAACGACTATTGAGGTTTTCAGTTTCTTCTAAGAATCCCTGTGTGATTCTCTTTGAATCCTATACGACTCACCAAGAATCTTTGCAGGACAGAGTGATTCTATGTCATTCCGATGATTCTTAAATGAATCTTAGTACAGTGAAATTGAAGAATCGTTGTGTGAAGCAATGATGACTCTATAAGAATCTCTGCAAGACAGAAAGATTCTGTAATCTGAAGGATTCTTGAATGAATCTAAACCACACTGGCCAACAATTCAATCACATTAGGAATAAATCAACTCTCTTTACGCGTTGACCTTCTTTCTTTCAAGATTCCCCTCGTGATTCCCTCAGAATCCTCAATGACTCGGCAAGAATCTTTGCAGCGACGGAACGAATCCTGCACGATACTTTAACAGAATCAAGAATCTGTTTATATAATAAATAGTACCTTGTTTATGATCTTTTAACCTAATAAAAGCGTAATTTGATAAGTTATAATAGAATTACTTAAAATGATTAATAAGAATGCAACGTGTATTGCTGACTTGTGACTGTACACACAGAATTGGATCAGATTAATCGTGTGCCGTATGAAAAATCTATAGAAATTCAGAAAATAATTTGGATTGTGATGGAATTACGGACTCCTTAGAACTGCGGCCAACTTGGGAAGCACTGCAAATATAGAAAAAATAAATAAATTTATAATTATAATAAGTAATAATTAAGGTTTTTGATCTGCGGATCATCTGCATAATTTACTAATTTTTTTCCTCTCCAAAACGGTACAAATAAGAGTTAATGATAATTAAGATTAAATGTGGGATTAACTATACTGTAATTAAAGCAACTGGAGTGAAAAGATAAAAGACACGAAATAGATGCGTGTTCCTATTATACCGGAGCAAGGCGTGTCCTCGGGCGATAAACGGATATCGTCCAGTGCGAATCCCCCATTCGTAGCTGATCCCTGGAAGACGATCGACTGCCACAGACAAACCGAGTTAATGCAATTATCTATTACATCATTAACTTTAACTCGTATTTATCAACCTGTTTATCATCGACGGTGGCTATTGGCAACTGTGCAGGGATCCACCAGGTCGATGTAAATCTTAAATCAGCGTTCCGCTTGGCATCAGCAGCGGACAAAGACCACAGCTCTTGCAGAGTTGCAGTCGTTCCTACTTGGCTGTCGCATTGACAAGAAAACACCAATTGGAATTCAAAGTATACAGTTCAAAGTTTAACTGTAATTACCGTTTGATAGTCAACGTCGAATTGTCGTCGTTGTTGGCCAAGGAGAAGAAGAAAGTCAAACAGTAAGTTCCGTTTTTCAGGGCAAACTCCCCGGACCACAGATTCGTCGTCGTCTGCTTCCCGAAGGATTCAAAGAAGACGTAACCACCTGCAATTTTGAATTCAGTTTGGAATTCAACAGTTGAATCAAATTTTAAATATAATTTAACATTAAAATTAATTTGGAATGGAAACAATACGATTGACAGGTTCCAAAAAGATCAGGTTTCTTCATAACATACCTTCGGGAAACTGGAACGTGTGTTCGCGTAGGTTATAAAAGGACTTTCCTCGGGCGGCCAATGTCCATTGACTTGTTGGGGGATCCTGTTTAGCAGGCACCGGTCCATTGGACTGGAATCCCGGTCCGGGATTGTTTGTATTCCTTAAGATAGAGCCGGGAACGTGTTGCAGGGAATGAGAATTGAATGTTCCGGCTGAATGGGCGGTCACGTGACCCGTCCCCGTGAATCCTTCTCCGGGGAAATGGACTCTGGAGCTATCGACTCGCTTCACGGCTACATTATTCGACTTCAGCGACGATCCATCAGGCTGGAAAGGCGCCCCGGTGTCAGGTAATCTCGGGTTGTTGCGGTACGTCACGATCCTGGCACTTCGAGAGGGATCGTAGTTGTATCCAATCCACCGGCTGCTGGAGGAGGAGGTTAATTGGGTGCTTCGCACCGTTCTTCTCGGCTGACTGATAATAATCGACTTGGAACCGCCGTTTTTATCGACGCTCAACACCTCGATGAGACTCTTAACGCCCAGCGGGATCACTTCATCATCAGCCCGGGAACTCTCGCCAGCCAAGGGCTGTCGATCCGAGGTGCGACTCGAGGTGGCTCTCTCACTGGTACTGGCCTCGGTAGTCACTAGTTCAGCAGCTGGCTTACTACTAGTAGTTTGGCTAGTTGTCGAGCTAGGACTACTGCTAGTTGTGCTAGTAGTTGGTTGTGTAGTACTAGGAACTGGCGGGTAGTTACGAGACTCTGCAGTAGTGCCATCTAGCGAGGAACTAGTCAACTCGGTAGTAGGGCTAGTAGTTGACGCGCTAACCGGGGTAGTTGTAGCGTCGGTTGGCCAGCCACGAGCTGCTACGCTTGTGCCATCTAGCGGAGAAGTAGTAGTAGTCGACACGGTAGTAGCTGATTCAGTAGTCGTAGTAGTCGTAGTAGTCGTAGTATTAGCAGAAGCAGTAGTATTAGCAGTAGTAGTATTTGAAGGCGTGGATGCGATTGGCTGAACGGGCTTTGAATCGACAGTCCAGCTGCAGAGGGTCGAGTCGAAGTAGCAGTCGACTGGGCTAGGTTCTGCGTACCGTGGTAGCGCTAGTAAAAAAAAACATTTGGTGAATTTGTATTAGTACTAACATCAATATCTACCTAGCTATCAACTAAATAGCATCACTAGTAGTATCGTAGCTTAGTACCTATAGTAATGTCTTAGCAGCAGGTAGATAATGAATAGCTAGATGGTCAATTAACTCATGGAATTTTAATGCATTCATTACTAACTAGCAAATGTAATTACTATTGATTTTATAGCTTTAATACTTGTAACTTTAAAGTTAACTTGACGTGGTTTAATCTTCCCTTATGGTTGGAAGCTAGATAAGATTAAAGTAAAAGAAATAGTGTCTTAAAGACGACTGTTTTTCCGTCGATATCTCTGTAAGAAGGGCCAAAGTAATGGAGGCATACTGTGACAATGTCCGCCGTGGATAGCGATATCGTCGACAGCGATGATTCCGCGGACTCCATTGCCTCTCGTTGCTACAAAGCTCACGTAGCCTCCGCCGAGAGCTTCGAACGAGACCTACAAAAGTGGGAAATATAACTCTGGTATATATCTTTGATCTAATTCTAATCAATCTCATTTAACTTTGATATCGACTGAATCTGTCGTCTGTTTGACAAGTCGATATCGTGTCGGTTTGTCGTCAAAGTGCCACGTGCCACGAATGAAATGACACTCGTATTCATTCAATCAGTCGATCAAATCAAAATGCAAAATGCAAGATTCCAGTACAAAGTAATCAACTCTAACAGCAATTAAATTTAATTATATCGATTCAACAACTGCCAAACGATATGGTAGTTTGTCATCAAGTGAAGCGCACGTGCTTCAATTGAAAGCGGTTTTTCCTGCTATTTTTTTTTAAATGTGTTTTCTGTGTATTGGAGCACGATTCGATGCGAAAAGACTGGGTCTGTTTTCAGCAGCTCTAAGTAGGGGAAAAAGAGTGAACCGCAGAATTTCCTCGGAGAGTACTTGCATCGGAAATGGCCTAAAGCTGCGTCTCAATAGAAGAAGATCTCCACTCCTTTCACACAAATGAATGGAGAAAAATAACTCCGGAAAGAGGGTGTATCTATATGTCTGTCTATCTATCTATCTATCTATCTATCTATCTATCTATCGAATGAGCTATCTATCTATATATCTATCTGTCTATTGATTGATATATCTGTCTATCTATCTGTCTACTTTCCGACTCTCGACAGAATGATCAATCGAATGAGTAACCGATCGGTCTATCTATCAATCTATCTATCTATCTTTCTATCTATCTATATCTCTATCTGTCTTTCTATCTATCTGTCTTTCTATCTGTCTATCTATCTGTCTATCTTCCTGTCTATCTATCTGTCTATCTTCTGTCTATCTGTCTATCTAACTATCTATCTATCTATCTTTCTATCTTTGATCTATCTATTTATCTGTCTATTTATCATAACTCTGAAAAGATGGGACGAAAAAGAAAGAATAACGGCAGAAAAGAGAGAAAGGAAAGGAAGGCTGAAAAAGAAAATGATGAATGAGAAGATGAATCAAGCAAGTGGATAGATTCGCTCTTCCGTATGAAGGATGTTGGCTAAGATGGATATGGCCATGTTGGTATTGGGATGATTTGAACTGGAAACGCTTCCGACGTGTCACTTTCATTTAGGTTTTCAAATTGTCCATAAAATTAATAAAGGCTTATTTTTTTTGGACATTAACTGCTATTAAGTTAATTGATTTCACGTTCAGATTTAAGGGTTTGTTCGTCGATTTAATAAGTTGAACTGCGATTTTATTGGGTTATTGTCCACACGTTTTAGATTTATTATCAGCCAGGTTCAATTAAAGGGTTGACGATATCGTCTTCCTGATGTTACGTAATTGCTAAGGCACTGTCAAAGTAATATCAATTTATTACCAAGCGAGTATCTAAATAACAGCTGGTCTAGGATTCTTATAATTGTGTTGTCAGAAGGTACATTAGCAGTTAATTATACTTAAATTAGGTATATATGCTTTAGGTATATGCTGAAGGATTATCAAGTGATTATCAAGTGATTATCAAGCAATTATCAAGTAAATATCAACCAATTATCATATGTTGCCACGTAGTTATCAAGTGAACATTCTCTGTAGTTATCACTTAATTATAAAATGATTAGCAGGTGATTACCGAGTGATTACGTAATCATTAAGCGTATTAGCAAGGGGTTATCAAGTGATTATAAAGTAATTGTCAAGCA
Source organism: Leptestheria dahalacensis (assembly GCA_022114935.1). NCBI lineage: Eukaryota > Metazoa > Arthropoda > Branchiopoda > Diplostraca > Leptestheriidae > Leptestheria > Leptestheria dahalacensis. The sequence continues at coordinate 13,566 of JAIQCU010000865.1, forward strand.
ATTATCCCAGTCAATATCAACCGATCACGTAGGTACTAATTAATCATATGTAATCATCAACTGATTATCAAGTGTTTACTAGGTGATTATCGAGTAGATATTAAGCTATTACGTAATCACCAAGCGATAGAAAGCGGTTATTGATCCAAGTATAGATTTTGTCGATTATCAGAATTACTACGAAGGATGCAAATATGGAGCAACTAATAGTTATCCAGTGATTACTAACAAATAATTAACAAGCGTGTAACAAGCTAGCGACAAGTAATCAACAAGTAGCTGTATGGGTAACGAAAGTAGGTAAGTAGTATAATTAAGTAGTAGGTAAAGCGATATTAAGCTCTGGTTAAGACCTAAATACGACAACATCGAGTAATCAGTCTAATGAATAACACGATTCATACATTAACGTCTCCTGGTGTTAAGAGCACTTAACGGGATATTCATGTAGTGAGACCAGGATAAGCAGTTATCAAGACATTATCAACTGAATATCAAATTACTACCAAGCATGCATATCTACAGCAACTAACTAACTCTCAAGTACTTGTCAAGTGATAATCACGTAAGTAGATTAACCACTAACAAGCAAGGTATCTATCAACACCTGTACATTCGATGTATAGACGTTGAGAATCTTAAGATTCCAGGGTCACGAAACTATCTCAATCTAACCTAACTTGTTAAAATGTAATAGCGAAACGTAAAGTTTGAATCAACCGATCTCCTCTGGTGTTTTACGAGCCGCTGGAAACTCATTTCGACGAATGTGTTACCAAGGTATAAGTAACGCATTCCCGCTCTCGCTCCGGGTGACACCCGTTCATATTGTCTTGCAATGAAGGATTCTTGTGACGGTTATACAAAGTTACCTGGGCGCTGGTCCAGCGTTCCTCGTGATGATTATTTATTCTCCACAGCACTTGTTGTGTCATCGAGGTCAACCGACCCGTGCTGTTGGTCACGTTGGGCTGGAACAGTACCACCTTGTAAACACAACGACAAACACTTGTAAACAGCCAACTAATACAACTCGTTGTTACATCGGTACAGATGATTCCAAGTCAACTTTTTATCAAACTCAACATTCATGTCAAATACTTATAGTTCGACCATTGTTACTTTGTGGCTCATTAAAGTGTTCGTTCTAAGTGATGAACATTTACAATCATCTTGATTCCATGGTATCCATAGTTACGACTTGATCATCAAAGGTGCATTATCAGTTAATTATACTTAAAGTGGGTATATATGCTTCAGGTATATGCTTAAGGATTATCTAGTAATTCTCAAGTGATTATCAAGCAATTATCAAGTGATTATCAAGCAATTATCAAGTGATTATCAAGTAATTCTCAAGTGATTCTCAAGTAATTATCCAGTTAATATCAACCAGTTATTACGTAATGCAAGATTTTCATCTTATCGTCAGGTATCTTCATTTTTGTTCATGCTGAAATTGTCAGTAGAAATAACGATTGATTACAGTTAATTAAAGTTAAATTACAGTACCTCGAGGGAGCCGAAACGTGGCAACTGCGGTACTAGACCGGCCTGGTAGAACCAGAAAGAAAGACAGTGGGTTTGATTGCCGGTGGCCAGGACGGGACTCGTTAAAAATCCGCGCGATCCGGCCCTCTGAATCGATACGTGTGTGTCGAACAGCATGTAACCATTCTCTGCACTCGAGACCGTACTTCCTCTGCAATTATTTTTAATTACAATCAGTATTATCTTGTATCGTTCATGAGATGTGCATTATAGTGTGCTTTTTCAACTGTTCAAATTTTAACTAGACGAATAGAAGACGGGGAGAAACTTTGAAGGGGAAAAATTTTAATTAAGTCTCGTGCTTGCTTACTGTTCGTGTCCTTGTGGTAATCCCGCGAAATAATTAAGACTGGCCCTTGTCCATAAAGCTGCTACTCCCGGGTGGCTATTAGTTGGGACCCATCCACAGGGACCGTCTTGGAAAGTGCAGTCTGCGCCATTATTCACAGATCCTTCGGGCAGTCCTATCCGTTATGTACAAGTGATTGTTTTACTTAAAAAAATTTTCACTGTATTTTTAAAAAAAAGCGGATTTGGTCATCCTCAATACAGCGATCGAGCCATTTAAAAATTAGATGGTTCTGAATGGAAAGGTATGCATTTTGTTAAGTTTAGGATTTTATTGTGACGAAACTTACAATTCGATTCAAATGAAACTTTATACACGTATAGAGTGCTGTCAGTTGTACGTTCAGTATTTTTTTGGCTGTTATATCTTTGAAAACCTGGGTGCTACAAGCGATCAACTTTCCCCCAGCAAGAACCCTTTTTATTGCTCTCGACTGTACCAGAAAGGGCGTTTGATACCCAGAAGGAAGATACAACATGAAAGATACATGTGTGTTTGATTGGTGTAGATGAGGTCACGTGTTGTTGCCATAGTCTATATTGGTAAGGAAACCATAGTGTTGAAAAGATCAAATTCAGTCATAGAATCAGTATGGTGTAATCGAGTCTGATGTGCTTGATTGTGGATTCAAATGAGAGCCATTGATTCTGGTAAAGGATGGTGAGAGATCGATATAATCACGATTGATTCAAATACAATTCTGATGATTCATTCATAACCCGAAATTGAGAATCTGCAGGAATCAACAATTGTGGCTCAGATTCAATAGAATCAAAGAATCACCATGCCAATTGAGTCAGATGTACTTCATTATGGTTTCTAATGAGAGGTACTGATCCTGGAAGGATGCTTAGCAGTCATGGTTGAATCATACAAAGACTCAAAGAATTCATTCATATCCAAAGATCTGAATCTGGAATCAAACTAAATCATTTAATTGCCATGCCAATTAAGTCAAGATTATAACTTGATTATGGATTCAAATGAGAGCTATCGATTCCGGCAAGGACGTTAGTAGATCAGTCTACAGTCATGTTTTATTCATTAAGACTCGGATCGTTTCATTCTTACCCAAAAAGAACGCGAGAAGTAGCATCCAAAGGTTCATATATAGCTAATTACTAACTACTAGCTCAGAAACCTAGTTACTCGAAAACTGACTAGTTCTATTAGTATACGCATCAAAAGTAATTTCATTAAGTATTGAAACGTATACTTTTCCCCTCGTGTTTCCTCTTGCTAGGATCGATTACTTTGATTAACCTTGGTATAACTTAATTAATTTTGTAGATATACAAGTTTTCTCCTGAGATATAAGCTCCCCCTGGATTGCTCTTCCTTATTAAGCGTCAACTTTATTAAAGGGCCTGAAAAGAAAGGCGTTTATCATCTTTCGCCTTGGCTAATACGTACTTTTCGAAAGGTATATACGCAGCGTCTATACCAAATATCCTCAAAACTTGATACGTTAATTAGATACATCTCATTAGCAACGAGATTGCACTTCTTGGCCCTTAATGAAAAAAAGGATGTAGGACAAAGATAAAAGACCTGCACAGACGGAAAGGAGATGAATAATAAGGAAAAAAGAAAGGGGTAGAGGAAAGAAAGAGTAACTTCCATCGAGGGGTTCGCAACTCCACGGAAATGCGTGTTCGGTTTGGAATCATTTTTAAGATTCTCCCGGGGTTTTTAAGGATTCTTTAAGATTTAAAAAAAAGTGATTTGAGGGATTTTCGCAATTTTCGTGGAAAATTTTGGAACTTTTTGGAAATTTTCCAATTTTTTTCGATTTTTCGGATTCACAGGATTCTTATGGAATCTTGGTTGAAGTCTTCTGAGGATTTTCACGGTTACGAACCCCCTCGGCTTCCCATAGCACGGCTGTAGGGCTAGAAAAACTCGCGAAGCCCAAATCGATAGAAGACATTACACGAACGAGATATTGAAGTCTTTTGCGGGAATTACCAGCCGGAGAACCTCCAAAAAAGAGGACCGGAGAGAGAGAGAGAGATAGAAACATGAGTGATTTACAGAAAAAAATTAAATCAGGATTGTTTTTTTTACAATATGGCAGCAGGCCCATTCGAATAAGAGATTCAGGGTTTTTAATCTGCCCAGTTTTTCTATGCTTGAAAGGAGACTGGAAGACAAAGAATCTCGTCTGCTTTGAAAGAAAAGCCTGCTGCTGTAAATATAGCTGGATATGCTTCCAATTCACACAGCCTGTAGAACGATACCATGAGGACTTTGACTTAAAATCTCAAGTTTTTAGAGCTGTAACTTACGGAGAAATCAACATGTGTTGATCGTTATATTGAACTACATTGTATTTAGATTAGGAAATAACGACTCAAGTTTCGGGACATGATCCTATCAGATAACTTTTGTGATGAATTACCTTCAACTTCCTTTTAGATTCTCTTTCTTTACCGTTCCATTTTGGTCTTGAAAAGTAGGATTCAAGGTGATTAAACAATGTAGAGAAATCCGGTGTTATAGAACGATTTCCTGTTACCATTACTTGTTGTGTTGCATAAGTTCACCCGTTGGAATATTCCACAAAACCGTTTCCTGTTGTGTAAAAGTTTGCTATAGTTGCAGCTTGCTAATTGGAGCCTATTGCTACCCAAAAAGCATCAATTGTTAAGGTATGTAGGACTGAACTTAATGTACTCCCAAGAGGCATGGCTTGGTATAAAGTTCCTTTTACTAAAGTAGGATATAAGCTGATGGTTTATCTACTTTCGCCAACAAGTTGCGTGTGCATATAGTAGTATGTTGCAGGGTTGTAGTAATCAGCTTCCTTAACAAACTCCACCCTGTTGAAAAGTGTTTAATTTGATAAAGAGACTGAAGTCTATCTATCCATCCGTCCTTCTATCTATCTACCCATCTGTCTGTCCGTCTGTCTTGTCTGCCTGTCTGTCTGTTTGTCTGTCTGCCTGTCTATCTACCATCTAACCTATCCGTCTCTCTGTCTTTCTGTCTGTCTATCTACCTACCTACCTATATCTATCTATCTATCTATCTATCTATCTATCTATCTAATAACTAACTAACCTAACTATCTACCTTCTACCTATCCACCTATTTCAATACTTTATCCGTTCCACAGCTTTAAATTGCAGAGACCCCAGTACGATTTGGCCTATGAAAAATGCTGTTGGACGGGAAAACGTTTAGGTTGGCCAGAGAAAGATTTCTCGTCCACCAATGATGTATCACAGTCTTTAGAATTTAATTCTGGCAAAACTAATGAACCGATTTGAATGAAACATTACTAACCTATGAAGTACTACTAGTTCTACATTCAGTATTTTTTTGGCTGTTATATCTGTGAAAACTTGGGTGCCACAAGCGATCAACTTTCCCCTAGCAAGAACCCGTTTTTTTATATTGCTCTGCTAGACTGTACAGCAAGGCATTGCCATTGGGAAAACAGATGGGGCACCGAGTTCCAGTCCTCTCGTAACAAAGATCGGAACCCTCAACGGTGCACAAAAGCTGCAAATATTTGATGCGTTTTTCCTGCCTTGCCACGAAGTCTTCAGACAAAGCAGTACGCAGTGGCAAGGAACAAACGGCTTGGGATTGAAACAGTATCTTCTACTGAAAATAATATTGCTCGATAGGTTTTCTGTCTTGTGTAATAGATTGTAGCTTTCCGAAGAAGCGGTTACTTGGGCAGATACAAGTCGTCATATCCATACTGTATAATAACAATACAAGGGACAGGAATATAATGGAAGAAACCATACTCTCTACTTTTCGATGTAAGGTCAAAATTTGATGTCGTTTTTCATCAAAATTGATCGCTTGTGGCACCCACGTTTTCAGAGATATAGCAGCCAAAAAAATACTGAGTGTACACTGGGTAGCACTTTACACAGTAGTAAAGTTTCGTTGAAATCGGATTGTTAGTTTTGTCAAAATAAAATTCTAAAGTTAAAGAGATTCGTATTTTTTTTACCATTCAGAACGATTTCGCAGTTGTACGATGCGACATTATTAAATAATATAATAATTAGCTGAATTAATAATTAATAACTAAAATACGATTCGATTGGTTGGGTTGAAATTTGAACTTATACTTTCAGAAATTCTAATTGCCCTCGTATAAAAAAATGGCTCGCCAAGGTAAAAGTCGCAGACTTTTTAATCGCAGCTGGGTGCAGATAAGGGTTTGCGTTATTAACTTGCAGATTTGAAGTGAACAGATGGCTGAAAGTCGACATGCAAAAATTGCGGAGGTATAATTTGATTAACTAATCCTCTTACATGAAGTCGCATGATACAGGTACAGTAGATGGTAAAAAATATATAATTTCAATATATATAACTCAAATATATTCAAATAATAAATAATATATTATATACAATAATATAAATACAGGTATACATCAACAATATCCTTTTCATGGGCAAATTCTGTAAGCCTCTTAACTCTGGTAGCTCTGGAAGCTGCTAGAAAACCGTGAAAACCGTTTGAAATAGGCAGCACAGTAGTATAATAACATCTATATCTAACTAACTATATACAATAAGGGTTCTTCTTTTTCATTCCTTAGCAAATAAACTTGTCAGCCGTATAAACAGCAGCGCATTCTTGATAACCGTGCCAAGGTTGCTGTTTATCCCGCAAATAGCTTAGGAGACTGGATTTTGCATCCTATCCTGACACAGATTCATTCCACAGGACATTAATCCTATCCAGTATAGCATTATGTAGAGGCTAGAGCAAAAAGAAAGGGGCCCTGAATGGCTGCCAACTTTAGGATTTTATTTTGGCAAAGCTATGGAACCAATTTCCATGAAACTTTACTAGCGTGTTAAGTACTACTTTGTCTACAAGCGGTATTTTTTGGGCTGCTTTAAACTTATAATTGTGGGAGTTATACTAATTACAAAATGAACAAAACGATTGTGGAGAAATATTCAATCCCCATTACTTTGATCATGGTTTAAGTATAGAGATCAGAGAGGTATACTGAGAAGTATGCCAGTTTCCGTCAGATAAGTTGCTTGCTTGGGTTGTTTAAGACTGAAGACTGTGTACTAAGTATCAAGACGTACTGCTATAGGTCTCAAGTGAATATAGAGGAAACTTTGACGAAGAGAAGACGAAAACCTACCTGGACAGGTCCCTTTCTCCAGGCGAAACGAGTCGACCGCGATATCTCCGTAACCGGTTTCACCGACGGTGGCTTCCAGTTTAATCTTGATGTATATAGGAAGACGCAAATAGGACAGTTTTGGTGATGTTCAACACTGATGTACGAGCCGGTGCATGTATTCACTTGATTTACCTTGAAAGCAACTTGCGAAGCCAGAGTTACTTGGGCCTTGTACCAAACTTCCCGGCGAACCGCATGAGAGACTTTCCAAACTTGCACTTCGTCTTCCTCAGTCTGCTTGAGGACCCTATAGCAAACGGCAAATCTTCATTTTGGGTTCGCCACATCCCGCTGAACAAAGTGCCACTGATGTTCAAATAGCACCGTAGCTTGGAATTTTCCCTGAGGGTATAATCTGTATGTACCCGCCCCAGGCGAAATTGAAAGCCAGCCGGGGTTCACTATGCTACGGGCTCATATGACTGCTATTGGATGAATACATTATGCGAGCTCTTATGGAAATCTGACCTTAGCTGGCCTATCCCTTCTCCATACATATGGATCCAGAAGACAAAGCAGAGAGCTGACTCTTCGGAAGTGGTTTCCACCGGTATGCTGGCGCTGATTAAGGCGGCCTTCCGGCCTGCATTTCTCGGGTGACGTGAATCAATGTACGCGTACCCACCTGCAAAAACAGCAGTTATTACATAATATCACATGTTATCAACATTGCTTTTCAATTGAACCAAAATTACCGTAATCGGTCTGCCACGATGAGGATACTTGATCTCGGAGTGGACCCGTGTGCCTTGTCCGGGTCCCGTGACCTAAGGACCAATCAAAGTCGTCGTCTGGCGAATTGGACCATTGGCAAAATCCCACATTGAACTCGCATTCGTCTGCCGTGAGTTAACAAAATCCATGTAATTCAAGTATGCACGTGGAAGAAGTTTCGCTATAACAGGGAGAATGTAGACTTGACCGATAGTATATCAACTTAATTCTCAAACTCATACGGCTTAGGTCAGCTTGGCAAGGACTTCTGCTGGCTTGACGCCAAGCAATTACTCCACCTAGCGGAAATTTTACCCTTTTACACCACGGTAGTTCCCGCCCTAAGAGCCATCGTATTTTATACCCAAGAACCCATACCCATGCCATTCATACATTATAAAGTTGCTTCACGCAGTGATTGTCTCTAAAATGAGACCGGATATATTCACTTTTACAAATCCCCTTACCTAGATGGCTAACAGACAGCGCCTCTAGCGGAAAACCTGTGTACTACACGGACAGAAGGTCCATCAGGGAACTATGACTAGATTTGAGTAAACTTTAACTAGACCCGCACAGTTCTTAAAAGTTACAGGCTAATTTCTGCCATAATAGCGGATGACACTAAGCATCTTACTTTCTAAATCAGACGACTTACGAGTATTCTAAGTCTTGAATTTGGCAGTACCTCTGATATCACTTGATGTAAGGATGAATAAATGCAACCGTTATTTCATAAGCATTAGCTATTATATCTGATATCCATCATGACTTCAATGGTGGTACACTTAACCGACTTGATCTCGATAAGAAAGTTAATATAGTTTTGCGGGGCTAGAGTGATGATGAAACTTACGAGGGCAAGGACTTTGTTGAAATTCAATTTCATCGAGGGCGATAAAGCCGCGGTATTCAGCTCGTGAAACTAGCGGAATGGCTTCGAATATCAAAACGTGCGGGTAGGGGGTACTGTAGGTCACGTGAGCGCCAATCCATTGACCGTTAGTCGAGTCGGATGATGACCAGAGCTCGTCAATAGTCTCCCTGGCCCCACTCTGGTTCAATATGGGCTGAAATGGACTCCAGGGGGCGACCAATTTCACATTCACGCCAGCCAATTGCTCGGTGCTTATTTGCTCCGTTGAAAGCGTCGGTAGAAGAATGCTATTGACGTATGGGGCCGCAAAAGGCGTAGAAAGGTAACTACCCGTCGATGGGACGGCCTGCACTCGTAGCAGACGCACTTTCGATGCACTCAGTCCCTGCATGTTGTACTAACGGACGCCAGACAAGGGGGAACAAGAAAGAAACAGAGATATTTGCTTAGGACAGACACTGAAATAAACAAGTCACGACATATCGTTATCTACAGCATAGTATTTGCATGATGTTGCTATATTGCAGTCTATGGTAATTTGCTCAGCCCGTGCGGTATACTTGCGTTGGACAGAGCTAGAAAAACGAGTCGACTTGCAAGAGATGCAGGAAATGAATTGGTCTATGCCACGTACTGTATTACGTAGACTGGAGATATGTAAAAGATCCTTTACTTTATCGACGGTTTACAATGGAATTGTGCTACTCTGGGATACCCCTGGAGCATACTGGAGCGGTGTATTATGCAAAACTTGACAATCCACCGCTAAACTTCAACTGCCCTTTGGAGAAACAACGTGCCGAACTTTTCAACAAGTTGCCCAAACTCACTCGGCTGGGCTATCATATCGATTTTTTATTCCACTGGTAAACTTAGTTACACCTTATTTAAACCCAAGTCAATGAATTCATGATAGATATATACAAAAATTACCTTGAATCTGAAACACTGTCCCTGTGGATCAGTCGCCGAGTACGGTGTGGATTTGAGCCAGGCTCTGGCTTGTTTCCCATTAGCACGATCGGCTAATAACGAAGAGGTCTCGACATAAGCAAAGCCGCCTGCACGAAACCAGGTAATTAGACTAATACGAGATGCCATGTTCATGTTCGAACTTTCCATACGCAATGGTGCTGCATGCTATATTTAGATTATCATACAATAGACTATGTGTGCCGGGAAAAGAGGGGTTATTACTGTCTGTCGAATTGGAAGCATCCACTTTGGGTCCTCCGGTCCACTGCACTTTGGATGCGGTCGTTATTGACCAGGAATAGACCCCGTGTTCTTGGACACTGGCGCTGAAATTACATCCAGAAATGGCGGCGGCGTTCCTGGCCGAGCTGTTCTGAAGAAGAGGAAACGAACACCCTGCGAATTCCTCACTAAATTGCCTCGGTCTTCTTCTCGTAGCTAACACCTGCGCATACTGCTTGAATGTAACAGCAATTTCGTGATATCAGTTGCATTAGTCTAAAAAAGGGGTTCTTGCAGGGGTGAATTTGATCGCTCATGGCACCCAAGTTTTCAAAGACATAACAGCCACCAAAATAACGACTGTAGACCTGAGAGTACTTTATACACTAGTAAAGTTTCATCTTAATCGGGTTGTTAGTATTGCCAAAATAAAATTCTACAGTTTAAATATAATTTCCTCGTGTTTTTTGCTCTGACTGTACAAGTCTATGTATACCTGTGACAGCAGAGTTGTTCCAACGCAAAGTAGGAAAATAGCCCGGTAAGTATTCATGGTTTCGATAAGTGAACTTGAAAACCTTTCTCCATGGATACCCTTACAGAGACTGAGTGATGTAAGCCCTGCCGAGAGCTTTTTAAAGCCTCGAGAAATTCCTTCTTCGTACATGGTTGATGTTGTAGCGTGATTTTTGCCATTCTTTATCCAATGCGGGAAGGTTTGTGACCTCTCACTAAGGGGCGCGCCTCTCTCTGGCCCGGAAACTCAAAGTCCATACATGTTGAAAGACGAACTTGACGAGAGAGAGAAAAAGAAACTGTTTAAAATTCAAGGTCGTTTTCTCTTAATGAACTTCTCAAGTGCATCTACATTGGTGTGTCTAATTATCGGTATTTCAGACGGATCGTTTCTCCTACCCTTGGAAATAGACAGGACGCGCTTTGATGTTTTGCGTAGCTCTGAAAGTAGCAGTTTCAGGGTGTACCAGTTTCTCAATAGTTCACCTTCACCTTGAAAGTGTCTGTCTTTTTTCTGAGTGTGAAATTTACCATCTACTATTGCGTAAGCGTACCTGTATTCCATCTGATTATTAGTCTAAATAGCTGTATCCACAATGCCGGGAATTCAACTGTATACCTCGATGCATTTGAGTTTATATGAGAATGAGAAATAGACTTATAAGAATACACAGGAGACTAATAATGATGCAGCGAGAGAAAGCGCACTTGCACATTCGGCGGTTTGAAAGCGAAATTTGTTGAAAAAAGTTCAAAAACCCTGTTTCCCTTCAACGGTAGAGATCTCTCTCTTTTGAAGTCACACGACTTCTTCATCAACCTTGATGATCCTTCTTAATTGGCACACAAGAGACTTGACTGTAAAAATGCACTTAAACAAGGTTAGAAAAAGTCACAAAGGTCAGGAGTTCCGACCTTGCCGTCGGTTGAAAGTAGATTTCTCAGAGTGTATCTGCTTCTTCAACCGTCAACGTCAAATTTCTTTTCTTGTAAACAGTTTCATTTTATTTAATTTTTATTTTTTTAAATAGGTAAATTACCGTACAAACGCGTTTTGGTTAAAATATTACCAAATCGTAAGAAAGAAAAAGATAAAAAATTAGGCGTTTAAAGTATCCGCCGGTTGAACTTAGCTTTCTCCAGGGTGTACTTCAGTTTTCTCGTTCGGTTCAGCCTTGAGAGACGTCTATGCATAGGAAATTAGTTTACCGTGTTTATTTCCACTCACAAATTGTTTCTATAAACAGGTATGCCCCTAGTTTCAACTCTGTTATTTGGTTTTTAATGCATTTTGACGCTGAAAAGTGAAATGATGAAATGAAGACAGTCACGGTGCAGCAGCCGACGTCAAATTATCCTCGACCAAGGCGACCGTGCAGTTGGCGCCCGCGGCGTTGGATAGAGCGTTCTGCATGACCTGGAGCCCTTGGTAAACCTGCTGGTTATTGTAAGTAGAATAGGAGTAAGGGTTTTCTTGGTAATAATCCAGCGTGCGACTCTTTTTGAATAGCGTCGAACACGGCGGCAGGGGTGTGTTCCTCTTTTCGCTGTTCTGCTGCCTGAGCGCATTTTCCAGCGGCGTTTTCTCCCTGCTGTTCGACCAAATCGCCGAGGACGAGACAAACGGGCGTAGGAGGCTGTCAACCAGCGGATGATCTCTGCTCATGTGAACGAATGCGGCAGCAGCTGTAGGGAATGCTGAACCACATTCTGCCAGTATATATGAAACAAAACACCTTATTAGAATACTTATGGGATAAGAGGTAAACTGTTTAGGTTGTTTTGTTAAGTGTTGGATTCTCTATGTACTTTTAACTACCGGACTAAAGCGCCTCTACCGGCTATTTGGCGAAACATAATTGCCCTTGTATTTATCGTAATACTATAAATTAATTTAAATGCTTATTATGTATATTCGTAGTTATTCACTGTGCGACTTGCGAATGAACTGCGACGACTCGGACTGAAAAGTCGTCGAAACCTTTAGATTTCTGCTTTGGTCTCGTCGGCTGAAGGTCGATTGGGTATTGGTCGATCAGGTCACTCGCACTTAGTTCAAACTATGTGCTATTCATTAAGCAGGATTTAGGGTTAGCTGTAAACAAGGAGTCTGCTAACATCTTTTACTAACTCGAACTTTATAACCCGACTTTAAGATGATCAAATTCAACTCAACTGTCCTCTGACCAACTTGAGCTTTCATAACACGACCCATCCTTAATCTTCAACTTAACAAACTATTTTGCATACGACTTTTAACCGGATCAAACTCAACTCAACTTGCGTCTTACGAACTTCAACTTCAGCTTTCATAACAAAAACCAACTTAATCTCCAATGGCAACTAAACCATTTTGCGTAGAAACCTGCTTAATAATCCGAATTTAACGCGATCAAACTCAACTTTCGTCTAGCCAACTTGAGGTTCCATAACAAAAACCACCTTGATCAACTTGACAAACCATTTTGCACATAAACCTACTTTTAACCAGATCAAACTCGACTCAACTCTCATCTGACCAACTTGAACTGTCATAACAACAAACCTACTTAATCTTCAACTTAATAAATCATTTTGCACATGTGTTACCGATTATATAACTTGGAAATTCTGGACTCAAATTCTCATCCGACTAACTCACTGACTGTTGAATTGACTGGTTATTACAAATTTCGCACTTTCAAAATGAATCATAGAATAGTGTTCATCAAACCGGATGTGTTTTTCTTTCTCACCCGGGAGCAGATTGAAACGACTTTCATTTGTTTAGGTTTTTACAGGAGCTTACTTGAGTGAAAAGCGAATTTCAATTTCATGCCATCAGCTTGAGGAAACAAACGAGGCGAACCGGCAAGCACCGGGGACCTCCTCCCCCCCACACACACACATGATAACGTATGACAGGCAAAACTAATACGGGCAGAAGCGAATCGCTATTGGGACGGCTGCAATCGCAGACAGAACAGAATCCTTAGAACAGCTAAAAATCTGCCAGCTAACCTTCCGCTTCGGCAGAATCGCCATTTTGAAATTCTCAATCTTATTATGATATATTCTATTTAAATTAATTTTATTGATCTATTTAGTCTGTGGCATCTGCCACCATTAACATCAGCCATAACAGTTACTACAGTCTTACTCTAGTTAACTTAAGTCATAGCTGAATAGAAAAGACTATAATTATCATCTAATCGTACAAATTAATAGTGGAACTAATCAGAAATAATAATAAAAGCTATAATCGATTATAGGAATCTTATTTGCACAAGTAATTAAAAAAATCATTTGAAAAAAGGTACCAGCACAAAGGTAGCTATTGGAGCACTGTGCCGAGGACGGTTGCTTGAGCTGCAGCGGCGGCGGAGATAAATTGACGGGCTTCTTGTAGCCATAGCCTCTAGTTTGCGGTGTCAATGAAGCTGCTTTAATACTGTCACCACGTGTGCCGGTGGCACTGAAGGCGTCACAAAAGCTGCCGTTCTCAGATCGATTCCTCAGCGCGTTGTCCAGCAGAACGTCCAGGCTGTTGCAGAGCTGACCCTGTCCGTTAATAGAAACCTACATGAGGGCACACGTGTTGATCTCCGCACGGAATAAACATTGTAATTATGACCTTTCTTCATTCTCCGTCCTTTCTGATTCCTTCTTCTTCTCTTTTTCTTGCTTTTACGCTTGCTATCACGTCGCTTGGTTGTACTATTGCTACTTCTGTTACTACTACTACTACTACTACTACTACTTCTATTGCTATTACTACTAGCACTACTACTGCTAAACATAGTAATCATGTTCTTTCATCTTTTCTTTCCGTTCTGATGCCTTCCTTCATTAATTCTTCTGTTGATATTCATATTGAGATTCGACTAGTGCTACTTATGTTGCTACTACTACTACTACGACTACTACGACTACTACTACTACTACGACTACGACTACGACGACGACTACTACGACTACTACGACTACTACTACTACTATTACTAGTACTACTACGGCTACTAGTACTACTACGTCTTCTTCTTCTTTTCTTCCTCTTCTATACTTTTATTGTTATTACTTCTTGAGTTAAATTAAATTCTGCTTGTATAGCTGCTTCTTCTCGTCCCTTGTCATGTTCTTTCTATCTCTTATCGTCCGTCTTCTTCTTCTCTTTACTATTGCCTTTTAGCTCTTTATGTTCTCAGTATTCTTGTGTCTATAATTGTTGTTGTTGTCTTACGATATTCCTTGTCAGATCATTTTTCTTCCCATTGTTTTTCCTACCAGGTACAATTAGCCCGAACGGAAACGTATCCGGTAGCTGTTGACAGTTTCTTCGGCAACAATGACTGTTTCCAAGGTCAGTCAAACATTTCATCATAATTAAGAAGTTACATTCTTAAAAATGGGGGAACATAGTATCGGTATTACCCATTAGCAATAACAAATGTGTTATAATCTCTAAGTGGAATATAGAGCAATGAAATGGCGAGATGGGCTTTTACTGGTCATTGCCCGCCGGGCCTCGTTTAGTCTGGGCCAAAGTGTTGACAGTTCTTCACTAAGTGCTCGTATAATCTGATCCAAGAAAGTAACAACGCCTCGTAATGCCTCGCATTGATACTAAAAGTGAAGTGCCGGCACTAAAAGCAGCGACTATAGAAACACACACGGGCCATACTTTTGGCAATTGATTATCGAAAGCGAACAAGAGTTATTGACTCGTCTGCAAAGTCTTTCCCGTATCCCCTAACTATGTTCATATACTTTTATTGTTATATACGAGTTACATGTATCTGTATGTCAGATATCACGCCATTGTTATGATAATATAATTCTCTTTAAAAGGGTATTGTTAAAGTTTCTGAGGTAATATTTTTGTATTTCATCCTTGCTGCGCGGAATATAAAAACGAGTCTTAAAGACGTAAGAGGCTTACGCGAACGTGAAAGCATCAAGCTTATCCTCTTTTTCCACTCACAAGGTGGTTTGTCGGGATAATACTGAAATAAGTAAGTTTCTAATTTTTTTTCGACCGAAGGAAATGCGCAGAACTAAACCTGCTGAATAGGATAAATATATTCGAGAAAGAGGATTTTTTTTCCTACCCGAAAGGTTTCCTCAAAAGGTTCCTGCTGTTGATAGTTGGTATTATTGATGTTGGACAATATAATGTGCGACATAATTGGTCGAACAAGCTGCGTCTCCAGGATCGATTTGCTGCCACTTGTTGAAGCAGGCGGCACTTCTGCTACAGGCTTTTTATCCAGTAGAAAAGGTTTCAGAAACAAGGAATAAAAATCAGACGAGGAATTCGTGAATCTCTTAATGGGTTTCTCAAATTTCTGACAGAAAGTGGAAGAATGTGTTACTTGTGGAGAGGCTAGCATGCAGTCAGCCATCGGCGCCAAATCAGGATCGTCTTTGAGCATTTGCAACTGAGCCGTACTGGTTTGACTTAGCAGGATCTCCGTCTCCTGGACAGCGTTAATGGTCCACTGCGGATCAGCGAAATTGATGGCGATACTCGAAGTGAACCAGTCCATGACGCTCGATGTTCCATTAGTCGTAGTGAACGACATCTGCATGTTCTGGATCAGCTTGGACACCATGCAGTGAGCCAGTTCGTGCCGCTGGTGGTAAACGACGTTGGCGAATTGAATGTCGCAGAAAGAGCAGACTAGAGCAGACGAGGGCTCCGTCGACGTCGTTGATGTCGACGTCGATGTAGTCGCCGCTGTGATGGATCCCGTGCATTGCTTACTGGCCGACCCTCTGGAACGCAGCGTCTTCCTTGTCACGGAAGATGATGATGTATCCCGGGAACAGCCCAAAGTGATGTGCTTGGCAAAGTTCATCTTGTAGACAAACTGACGGCTGCAGTGGGGACAGCGCTGCTGCTGCTGCTGGTGACTCTTGTCCCGGTCCAAGTAGGGAGACGGAGCTAAATTACTCGCTGCGGTTTCCAGCGAGCTGCTCTGCCGTACACTATGCGACAGTGGAGCGGAAATCGTGGTCCAACTTTGTACCGAGCAAGGATCACTGGTTGAAATCAATTCTGCTTCTTCCGCATGGGTGATAAACATCGAGTCAGAATCTTGAAAAGTAAAAGAAACGTCACCCGATGCAGAACTATTCAATAACGTCTTTAGTAAATCTAACGCATACCATCTTCTAAGCTTTCATGCTTGGTATGCATACTAGCTATAGCATTATCTAAGCTCTAATACGATCTAAGCATACTAGCATCTAAAGTAAATTGTCTCGAGCAAGGATCACTGGTTGAAATCAATTCTGCTTCTTCCGCATGGGTGACAGTCAACGGGTAAACGTCACCCGATGCAGAAATCTTCAAAACAAACTTGTAGAGATTGTACAGCATTTATAACTGTGTATCGTGCGAGATGGTATCATCTATCGGATCTTAAAAACCGCGCAGTCTTACCACTTAACTAGATTGCAACAGCTATGAATAGTAGTTATCTAAAGCATAACTGAAGTTTAATCTAGGTGATGGAGGTAATTTTTTTAATTTAGTTGATGCTTGGTCGTGCCTTGGGGTGCGCTGACAATTGTCGAGTCTTGAAAGCATCGAGAACTCTTCTGCTTATGAAGCAGACTGCTAGCTAGCTAGCGATCTGTCTATTGAACGCACCGAATACGACTTGTGAATTTTTTAAAGAAATTATTTCTCTGTATAAGGTGCTGCACATTGCATCCAGACAGTGTCATACCGATAAAGGACTAATGTCGTTATCTAATCTAATTATGTACAAAAGTATGGGATACAAAAGTCCTGCTTATTTTTAAGCCTCGTCTAACGCCATCCTGTCATTTCTTATCTCACAGGTTTCAATCCTCTGTGTGTATCTATGTTAACTTGTACATCTAACCCATCCCCCACCTCACCTCATCTCATCTGACTCAATCCTATCCCATCCCATCCAATACCTGATCTATACTTATATCTTGCGTTATCCTAGCCAACCAACCTGCAATCCTGTACCCAATAATCTATCCATCCCAATCCATCCTATCCTGTCCGTTACTTATCTTATCCTTCACGCCCAATCCCGTCCCACCCCTTCCCATCTTACTCAACCCTATCCCATTCCATCCTATCCTATCCCATCCCATCCTATCCTATCCCATCCCATCACCATCCAATACCTAATCTATACTTATACATCTCTATTATCCTAGCCAACCATAACCTATTATCATCAATCCTGTACCTAGTATTCTATCCATCCCAATCCACCCCACCCCATCCCATCTCACTCAATCATATCCCTATCCCATCCCATCCAGTACCTGATCTATACTTATATATCTGTGTTATCCTAGCCAACCATAACCTATTCTCATATACCCTGTACCCAATATTCTATCCATCCCAATCCATCCTATCCCGTCACCTATCCTATCCGTCACGTCCCATCCCATCCCATACAAACCTATCCTATCCAGTTCAGTCTTATCTCATACCTGGCATGCAGCAGCATTAAAGCCTTTAGTTAAGATAATAGACCAAGTTTTACGTAACTTAAAAGTTAATACTGTATGTGCTGTATACCGGCCGAAGAGAACGCCATCTATTGAATAACAAATCTATATGTAAAGCTATGTCGTTTGAGGATTAATTTAGTTCGCTGTTATCAAGCATTACGTAATCTCTTAAATCTCACAAAAAAATCCCATCCTGTAAGGGAGAAGTTCAATTATAATAATATAAAAAAACACTCACTGGAATTCTGTCCAGTAATATCCGTTTGGAGGTTGCCTTCTTCGGCCAAGTTGAAAGTGTCCAGAAGAGGCGAGCTGCTGTAAATTTGATTCAGCAGTTCACTGTCCTGATGACAGCTAGCCATTCTGTTCTGCTGTTTATTTAATTATTTTTTTTTTTGTTGCAATAACGAAAACAACACACACGTGCGCTCCGCAATGTCTTGTCTGCTTCTCGAGAAGCAATTCCCAAACTTGTCGATTTTTTCGCCCACTCTTTTATTTTGCGACTCGTCAAATCGACGTACACATCGAAAATGACTTTTCTTGTGAGATCTTCATCACAGTCGTTCTACCCCCTTGAGAATAGTCTAGAATCAATCATTCTCTGGCTCACTTATGCACTGTTCCCCCTAGGGTGCCAGATCCGCACTTGCAGCACCACATATATATATATATATATATGTATACCTGTATTTTGCGCCTTGTTAGCCAAGGGCAACTCCTATCGTCTTCGCCTTGTGTATATATTAAAAACGAGAAGCAGAGAAACGACGCACAAAAGGCGTTTTCATCACTTGTAATACTTGCGCAGGATATAAGATGACATGCACCAAGGTCAAACTGATGAGTTCGATTTGGGATTTTGCCCTAGGGCTATACCAGTCCTCTCTGTGTATCTTTCTCGCTTTAAAAAGATTGAAAACAGAGGCAGGGTCTGTTTACTACGTACTGTTTAAAGCAGATAAAAAAAGGGTCTGTTGCTGGGGAAAAGTTGATCGCTTATGGGACCCACGTTTTCAAAGAGATAACAGCCAAAAAAATGCCGAGTATAGAACTGGTAGTAGTTTAACTACTAGTAAAGTTTCATTTCAGTCGGCCTGTTAGTTTTGCCAAAACAAAATTCTAATGTTAAGCAGATTCAGCTTTTTCTACCGTTCAGAACCCTTTTTTGTTTTTGTAACTCTCTTGAGAGATAACTCAACGGACGTGAAATTGAATCATAATCACCGGAAGATGAAATGTGAAAAGAAAAGGGGCGAGATAAAAGAAACGCAAGAGGCAAATAGAACCCGCACGCGTTATTGCTAAGGACCAAAGAATGTCGATATATATTGAAAAATTGTTAGGCTCTCGAGAGAAGAGTTAAAAAGGAGAGAGTAAAAACTGAACTAAAGAAAGAAAGGCGAAAAACAAAGCGAACCAATAAAAGAAAATCCTGGGGTTGTTATTTGTGTCCTCGAGATGGGAGATTTTTTACACCACACTGGAACTTGTTCCGGAACTACAAATGGGGAAGTTATAACGTGATGGATATACAGCTAGACAGATAAATAGCTAGATAGAAGTATATATACATAGTTAGATAGTTAGATAGTTAGATAGATAGATGAAAGAATGATTGGATAGATTAATAGATGGATAGATGGATAGATAGATAGATAGA